>VXCM01001559.1:12695-163014 GCA_014773175.1 Lucifuga dentata | reverse complement strand
CTTGAATATTTGATTTTGAAAGATTAAGAGATTTTGCAAAATATCAGGAAAGCTGAAATACGGTTTTATCCTTTGGGAAATGGTTGTCAGTAATGTAACATGATAATTGAATATATTAGGCTCAAAAATGCAAAATGGCCAGCATGGTCTTTTAAAATGACTTAAAGCCACATAGCTCCTTGATAAAGTGGGTGAATGTTGTTGTTTGTGTACTTTTATTCATTCTTTTTTTTTCTTGTTTTTTCAATCTCAAGGGACATACACGTGAGCTATCATAACCTGTATGTTTTTGGACTGCAGCTCCCACGCAGAAGCAGGAAAAACATGCAACCTGCATGTGGAAAGGCCTGAGGGGGATGTGAACCCAGCACCCTCTGGATTCAGCCTGGGCCTTTCTGTTTTATAATTTGTGTCTCTCTCTAGGCAGTTGTATTAAGGGAAATATTGAAAAAATGATACCAACAAAACTGTAAATCCCTTCCACACATCTTTTTTCAATTCATTTCAATAAACTTTATTTGTCACTGAAGGGCAATTAAAATAGCAGGCATATAAAAACAGACATTAAGTACATCTTAAAAAGGTGACCATTAATATAATGTGATTTTAAAAAAAAAAAAAAAGGTGCATAGTGTGTCACTTTGGGGTGGGGGTTTGAGAAGTTAAATGCTGAGGTTAAGGAGATGAACTGTCTCAGGAACAAGTATCTTTCTCCTTTGTACTGTTTAGCATCTTCCAGAGGGAAGCCATTCAAAGGAGGAGTTGAGGATGTGTGAAGGCTCTTGGAGGATGGATTTGACTTTTTGGACAGTCTGAATTTGGTGAAATGAAGCGATGCTTCTTAGTTTATTACCAGTGATTTTTGAACAGATGTTGACAATACGGTCGAAGTGCTTCTTGTTTTGAATATTTGGTCATCCAAACATTCCTGTCCAATTAGACACCAACACTTCATCTACTTCCCATTTGATATTTGCCTTTACAGTTTTCAGATTTTTTGACATTAACACAAAGCAAGAATATAGATTGCAATATATGTGTGTGTGTGTATATATATATATATATATATATATACACACACACACACACCAGTGTTTGCATTCAAGATTTACACAGTGAGCAAGATGACAAACTAGTCCTATCTGCTATACTGTGTGTAATGTGTAATTGTTGTAGAATTTTTTTTTAAATATATAATAAGTCTGAGGCAGTTCTAGTCTCAAGCAGGTGCGTCTTCTTTATTGGGAAAGCTCAGCTGAGGGTGAAAGTACAGATACACACACACAGATTCATTCAATATTCCACAAAGAATTGTCTGTAGACATAAAGTTTTTATGTGTGTGATAAAATGATGTGATAAGCGAAACTCAGGGAGAGTGAGGAATATTCTACAAATATGAAAACAAACATATGGGAGTAGCATGAGTTTCAACCACAGGATAGAGCCTGAGGACACCATGCTGCAGTTACACAATAAATAATGAAGTTTCACATCAGAAAACACAAAATGGAAAACTACAAAGTGCATTATGACCAGACAGAGCGAAATATGAAATTTCTCCATCTACCCATATGAATTCTGCAGCATACAGTTACTCTGCAATACAAACAGTTATTTTTTTTCCAAGAAGCAGGTTTACTGAGTTATCTGCGTAAAAACCCCAGAATAGCTCTTTTTTTTCCTTTTTCTTTTTTTTTTTTTTTTTNTTTTTTTTTTTTTTTTACTTCAGTCCACGTTCCAAATTTGAGGGGTTTCTGGGACTTACTGAGCAAAGGTATGCAGATAACTCAATAAACCTGCTTCTTGGAACAGGCCCCTAGTCTCTTTGGGCCCTACATGGGAGGACAGATAATAGTTCCCTGAAGTACTGCTAATGGCAAAAAGACTCACGGTAAATAAACACCAATAAATACCAAGAACATGAATGCATGAAGGACCAGAGAGAGTCGGTTCTTATTCGGGAGCCCCTCCCAAAGTCCTAACAATTTTCTGGGCTTAACCCAAGTTACCAAATGGTAAAACTGCTCCAGATCTGGAAAATGAAAGTGTACTGGGAATACAGAGAATAAATTTGATGCATATGCATATTTAACCCTCTTTTCCAATAAGCTAAGTGGAACATTTTTATGTTACCACACCTTAACTTAAAAGTTAAGTTTAAGGGCGCCGTCACCCACATGGCTGCCATCAGCTGATTAGTTTAGCATTTCTCCAAACAGCCTCACCTCATAGGCCGCACTGTGTAGCATGAGCAGTCAGCCAATGACCTTCTTAGAAATTCAAAGGTGGAATAAGTGGCTGATCGCATTTTTACAGGCAAACCATGGAAAACCAGACTGAGAAGACTGAGGAAACCAGCAGGAGGAGGAGGACTGAGACTGGTCCTGCATTCATAATAAGTCTCCTTGTCCTGGCCTGACCTGCTGCTGTAAGTCAAAGAGAGTGTAACACGGCTGATTTTGGCAAATGAAAGCCATATGAGAACAGCAGAGGGTCCGCTCACAGAGAACCATTGTGATAAAAGCTGGAGGTAACGAGAGGAAAAAGACAAAGATCACTGCTGTAAATTTGTCTGAAGATCTGAAAATTACTTTAAACAAAAACACAACTATTCAGTTACGCTCAGTTCAAATTGAAAGTTGAGTTTTTGTGTAAATTGAAGTTTGTTATTATAAAAAGAAATTTGGGTACAGTATATATATTGAGCATATATTTGGAGAGATTTTTTTTTATTTTTTAGTTTGCATTTCAATATTTGCGCAAGAGGAAACACCCTCTCGTCCATATAGTTTGATTACAGAAGAGCCTTTATTTGCACACTGTTTCACTCTGCTCTTTATAAAACGCTCTTTTCATAAGCAGTATAGTGGATCACTGTGACCCTGTGAAATTCCCAGCAGCAAAAACAGCCCACCTGGTCTGCACACAGGCATGTATGCAGAGGGCTGGTATGGTCAGATAGGCTGTGGTCTCCACAGGGAAGCTCACAGCAAGACATGCTGACATTACATCAGAACAGCAGCAGAGATTGCTGCGGTTTGGTCCGCTGACTCTCTGCTGAAAGAGGGCAAGCTCATTTTTAAAAAAAATGCTGACTTTGGAAAAAAAAAAGAGAGCCTGTTACTAACTTACTGTTTTGGGATTTGTGCAATACAGTACAATCATTGAATTGTACCAACAGCAGCAATAATAGTTGTGGTAATTGTTGATGTAGTATTGGCATTAGTAACTGCACTGCTTATAATAGTAACAGTTACAACAGCAGTACAACGTGTGTACTTTAATGAATGTAGTAGGTTAGGGTTAGGGTTGGGATTGTTCGAAATTGTTTGAAATCTAGCTGCATCTATTCGAAAAGCTTGTTTCAGTCTAACTAGATAAATACAGAAATCTCTGTTTGTGGCACCAGTATCTCTAGATTAGTATCCGGCACTGTATGAAGTTGAAATTTGGCAGGTTCATTGCTCAGGAAGTTGTTTGGAGGAGCGGTTCTCTAACTGAGCTGTCTGCAGGTAAAAAGTAGTCTGCGTGGCAAGATATGCTCTGGATGCGGCAGCATATGCTCCACTCCACTGACACTTACGGCAGGCTGTGGCGCACACCATAGTCCGGCCCAGTCCAAACACACGTTTTCAACGGGCACTGCACTAGTTAAAACAAATATGGATGAAAGTTTTCACACAGTTAACAGGTAATGTAAAACCACTGGCTTTGACTCGATGAATTTAGAAAAATGTTGTGAAGTATCTGTTCTGTTGAGTTAATTGAAGAGTGTATTCCAAAAGGAGCATTTCTGGTGTTACTCATATTAGCAACAGCACTATTATTGGCAGTATAGTTATATTAATATTTTAAGATATGATAACATTTTCCAAGCTCAGAATATTGTATTTTATGTATATTGTATAATAGATGTATATATAGTACAATGAATATTGTACTTCTTTAAGATTAGAAAATGATCTGGACGGTTTCCATCACATGATGGAAATGTAATTTGCAGCCTACTGACAAAGATCATGGTAAAGACAGCTTGAAATAAATAAATAGAGATGGTAGCTTCAAATAAATAAATAAAGGAGAGATGCAGCTTCTAATGTGCATAGAGCACAATCTCAATTCACAATCTCAACAAATGATTGTTTCGGTTTGGTTTTAAATGAGTAGTGATGCCCTGCTTTAGTTTCAAGACTAGAGGCCACTCATGCCACTGAACATAAATCCTCTGATTGGGATTTATTATGCTTAGCACGGTGATGAACCTCTGCGGTTGCTCATTGGCTTACGTAGCACTAAGTCACGCCTTCTTCTGTTTTTCTATTTTACTATTGGCTGCTTCTGACGTCAATCATTTCAAGTTGAAAGCGGAAAAACAAGATTGGTTTCACATGCAAGCTGTCAAAACGAAAGGAAGCTAGCTGATGATGGTAGCGGTACAAAACCTCCAGCTGTGCTGTGAGTAACTGAATCTGTGATCAGTTTAAGCTCCCTGACTTTGACATTACACCGACACGTTAGCATTATCAGAAGCACAGATGCTGTTTTGAGCTTCAGACGCCGACAAAATGGCTGTGGAAGAATGTTTACGTAGCCGACCCAGCCGGTGGACTAATGCTAACATTAGCTACCGTTAGCTAAAATGTGTTTTACACTGACAAACAGTATAGCGTATTTCTTCGCCAAATATATTAAAGTAACTCCAAATAGAAACCGATAATTTTTAACATGCATTTAGTTTTTACTATTATGTTTATCGTTGCTCCACTAAACAGCAGCTATTAAGCCCTTTGCTAATGGATGAATGCATTTTTATTTACGTACCTAAGATCATGTTCTGATGTTTTTTTATTCGTACACTTGAATCTGTGACGATAAAGTCTAACCAGATCCAACTGTAAAACGCTTGCTTTAGTTAGATAAAAATATATTCATGTATATAGATATTGCTTTCAGATCATGTGGATTTTGTCAAAGTTACAGCACCTGCAGATGTTCATTTTTAAAATAAATCTAAGTCGTAAAAAACAGGTCAAATTGAGGAGATTTACTTTAATGTATACCGGTTTTGAAAGATAAATTAATTTAGGGATGGAAAGAGTTGATTTTTTAATTAACTCTACGCCTAAAATGTCTCTGAGATGCTTTTTTTTCTGTGTGCAGGCAGCAGCTGAACATTAATAATGTAATTTTTAAGTGATCATGAAGGCTTGACCTGAATGATTCCTGTTCTTTCACTTGCACTGTATGTGTCTCTGAATCTGTTTCCCCTAATTTATGTTTTAAAAAATGATGAATAAAGTCAACATTTAGACATCCACTGTGTTATTAAAAAAAAATACAGATGGGCAGCTTTAAATGTGCATAAATTGGGTGAGGAGCAGGTTGTTCCTGCAAAAGAGTTTGTGTGCTCCATTAATTTACCCGGAATTAACAATGGGAGGAAAAACTGTGTCTGTTACTGGACCTTTCTTTTCCCCAGTTTTCAATGACATTTTTTTTTTTTTTTTTTTTTTTTTTGCTGCAGCCACACAAACCCGGCCCTTCCTACTAATGTTTGCAAAGTAGTTTAAATGTTGCCTACGGCTTTTTACTTTTTAATCTTTACATATTACTTATGGACTCACGAGCTGAAGACTGACTGACTTTCATTCTAACAGGGACTTGGCATTTCTCGTGTAAGTTTACTTCTGTTGTCATTGTGTTTTAGTTGTTGCTCTTTTCACAATACAGTTAGTTGACTGTTCATTTGGTGAAATTTACATTAAAATTTGAACTCTGACTTGCCGTACAGTTCCACAAATCTGATAAGTCTTTGAGATCTGATATGCTCTGAAAACAGCCTAGTAGAACTTGGAGATATGTTGACATCATATTGAGATTCGAGGCTAGACATCATGTGGGATTTAGGTTAGATAATGTCTCATAAGCTACAACACTTTCAAAAGCTGTAACATTGTTTTCTGGTTTGATTTACTGTCATACCTGTGTCAAACAGTCAATGATTTGTTATTTCTACGGCATATTACTAAGGATTATTTCACTCTTGAAAGCACCGAAAATGCTGCCACTTTATTGATATTGAGCCAGTGAGTCAGAAGCTGATGTTCACTCTGTTTGAGATCCCAAAACTCTGCACTACTATGTTTTTGTGTAATGATGGTTAAGGTAATGATAGTATTTTACTCTGCATTTGGTCAGTCTCAACGCTTGAGTGGCTTCGCCTAATGGCACGGTGGTTTGTTATTCAGATGGCTGCTTCATGATATTTCATGTCAGAGTAATGAGAAGTTATGGTTTGTGTGAAATGAGGCCTACTGCCTGCACACAAACACACACTGGTTAAGGTTCACACACACATCAGAGTTGATGACCTTCTGTTTTTTTTAGCATCAGACTGCAGCGTCAGAGCTCAGGATGTCAGTGCATGCAAGTAATTGTTGATTAAGCGCACCAACATTTTGGCTTAAAATGATGATATTGGCTGTGATTTGATGTTTATTGTGTTCATATTTTACAGACTTTTGTAAAACCAGCGTTTGTGGCATAGCTTGGGACAGATTTGGGAAGAAGGGATGACAATTGAATTCATTCATATTCCATTATGAAAACATTTCATTCATCCAGTCCTTTTTCAGTTCCTTTATCAATCCTTTTTTGATTAAAATCTTAGGTGGAAATAGAATATATATTTCTGTAATAATTATTTTAAAATTATTTTATTATTTTAGTCTCTGTTAAACAAAAGAAAAATCAATTTATGAACCTACATCACAACATGTACAGAATGGCACAAAATTGAAATATAAATAAAAATAAAAAGTAACTAAAGTAAATAAAGTAACATTTGTCAAAATTAACAATAAATCTTTATATTTGTGGAAGTAGCAGCCTGGGTGTTTCCAAAATATTGTTCCTGTTTTTAAAAAAAAAAAACAAAAAAACATTAGCCTTCAAAGGACGCTCATATAGTTCCAATGTTAACATTACATTTTGTCGTAAATTTGCACCTGTACTAGCTTGAGGTAATGCAACATGATCACCTGTAAGCCGTCCAAATGTTTAATCAGTTTATTTGTATGCATTGCCCACTTATGCATAAACATGTACGTGGCGTTGCTACCATTTCTCCAAATGAAGATTTGCCAGATACTGCATTTTACCTCTGCTGTCTACTTTGCTTTAATGAGCCTACACCCTTGAAAATTTTGCTTCTGCCATAGCTCAGGTCTCACCCGTATAACACACACGTTTCAGTTTAAATCATTGCTTGCATTGTGCAGATATTGATTAAAGGAATGAACAGTGTTGGAGCTAAACAGTTGTCAGGGATCTGACAAGTTGTGACCGGTGCTGAAGTGGAAAATAATTTCTCAATTCCCATCTCTACAGTTGAATATCTCACTATTCTGAAAGAGGAACTAATCCGTGGGCCCTTAGATTTTTGCTATATATATATATATTTTTTTTTTATTAGGTATATTTGATGGCCACGGTGAAGCTTTTTGAAACACCAAATGTGATTAGGGCGATAGAAATTAATTTTCTGTTACTATAAATAAATTACTATATAATGCACTTGCATACACAGTATTTATTGTTTTCTTTCTTTTCCAGGACTCTTATGGACGAAGTGGCCGTCATCAGATTGCTGGACCTATAGCCTCCATGTCACTTAAGACCTTTAGCAGAGTCGAATGCAGAATGAGAAACCTGAGTAACTCTATCCCGAAACCCTGACCAAGCGCAGTCATCCCTCACATCACCTTTCACATTCAGTCTCATTCTTCTGCTCCGCCTCACGCACCAAACCCAGCCAGTTCCGCTGCCCAGCCCAGGCTGAGTGGACCCACCCTTCTCTGCAGGCCTCGCGCCCTTCCATCGGCGGCCGGCTCCGGTGGCGTGTTGGTGTACGATGGCGCGGTGGGACGCTGAGGGCTGCTGCGGGGTACTGTGATGTCAGAGCCCAGCAACCCGGGCGAGAGCCAGCGTGGCGCTCCCAGATTCTTCGTGGGCTGCGAGGACGATGAGAGCGAGGTCCCGGAGGACAGCATGAGGACTGACATGGAGCTGTATGAGGACGATGAAGACGCAGACTTGGTGGGTGACTTCTGTCAAACCACATGATCTAATTATTTTAATCAGCTGGGAGAGGAGAAGGCACTATAAGATCTTAAGATTATCAGGGGAAATTGCAGATGAGTCACTGGAGGGATATCAGATGATGCTGCACACCCAGACGCAGTTCAGTTTTAGGGAAATAGTGTCTAACAACAACAATAGAACCTTAATTATTTTGGCAAATTAGCCAGTTTATTTGAGGTTACATCCATTTGCAAACAAGGCAAATTGGTGGATTTCAGACCAAAACAAAAATACACATTTCACGCGGCTCACCGGACATGCAGCCTCGCTGACCTCAAAACATGCTTGCAGCTGTGACTGATAATATTGTGTGATTGGTCAGAGTCCTTAGAGTCCACACACACACACGCACACAGAGACGCACGTACACACAGTTGCCTTGCACACCTGGTTTATAAAAATGATCATTCTTGAATATGCAGCAGGAGAACTTAAAGAATGGACCTTAAAGGAGCATACCAGTGTTTTGGGTTTATTGTTTTGGGTTTTTGCACAGGATCCTGACCTCCTGTAACCTGTTGATGTAGGATGTTTACAACCATGTATTCTATGAGTAGAAATAATTTAATTAATTCAATTTTTTTTTCATAATTTTCATTGAATTACTTAAGCTTCTTTACCATTAAAGATTAGGACACAGTCATCTTTTTTGTAAATCAATTGTGTAGCCATTTTTGTTTTTTATGCACGGCCAATTCTCCAGAATAAAGTTTCCAGGTGCTTTGGGGCACAAAGCCATTGCTTTAAACGGATCTGTAAAATGTTCCTCTTGTGTTGCCGTCTTGTCTTGAGCCCCCAGAGCGACAGATCGTGGTGGGGATCTGCTGCATGATGAAGAAGTCCAAGTCCAAGCCAATGACCCAGATCCTGGAGAGGCTGTGCAAGTTTGAGTACATCACAGTGGTCATCTTCCCAGAGGACACCATCCTCAACGAGCCTGTGGACAAATGGCCTCTATGTGACTGCCTCATCTCCTTTCACTCCAAAGGTGTGGCAGCATACACACACACACACACACACATAGAGAGTCATGAGTAGTGATCACCTGGACTTAGCACACAGACAGTCACAGACAGTTAGTTGAACATTCCACGTTTTGGTCCTTCTGTTTTCAGCTGGATTCCTGTTTTTTTTTGTGTGTGTGTGTGTGTGTGTGTGTGTTTTTTTAAACACTTCCAAAGTACTACATTGGAAAAAACCCATTTTTTTATGATGTTTTTGAAATAGATAAATAGATTTTCAGGTATACAGCACTTTGTTCTCCTTAGGATCTGACATCTACATATGTTCTCCTAAAACAATGATGTCAAATAAAAGATAAAGGCTTATCTACTGTGTTTTTTTTTTTTTTTTANTTTTTTTTTTTTTTTTAACTGTCTTTCAGTATTTCTGCTCTTTGTAAAAGCTGTAAATTTGAATTTGTGTTCCCGCTTCCACCCATTGTGTGGTAATTCCTTATCTTTGGGCTTAATCATGAACAACTAAAATGGCTTTGGTTCTTTTGTGGGCACTAATATGGATTTCTGTGAAGAAAAATAAAAGTTTGGCCTGCAGTTTTATGACATTAATCCTTTGTGTGTGTGAACCAGGATTCCCGCTGGATAAAGCAGTGAGTTATGCCAAACTAAGGAACCCTCTGCTCATCAACGACCTGAACATGCAGTACTTCATACAGGACAGGTACATCATCCTCACACTCTGGCCGCTTTGGAAAAAATTCTCCATGCAGATTGTGAGGACATCACAATCATCTTTTTTTTTATGTTGTTGTTTTTTTGTTTTCTAAACAGGAGGGAGGTATATCGCATCCTGCAAGAGGAAGGGATTGATCTGCCACGCTACGCTGTACTGAACCGTGACCCAGACAATCCAGATGGTCAGTCTGCTAATCAATAAGAATCAATATGTTATTCTTTATTTATTAGCTCTTCTGTAGGTTTGGCTGTTTGAGACAGAATACAGTGCAGAGTTTCACGTACAGGGGCTGGAAGNTCCCCCATCACTATTGCTACTGTTGTCTCTACCTAAATAGAAAAAAAAAAGAATTTGAAATGCATTTGGAGAAATGTAGGAAATCAGCAACTGATCAGAGTTGACAGAAAGCATTAAATCAGAAAGAGAAATTGCAACACTTAATACAACCTGGAACAGAGTGAAAATCTGACATTTTAACTTTATTTAAGTTAACATCACACTGGGAAAAAAAAAAACAATGCAAAGGATAACGTAAACTTCTCATTCAATTCTCATTGCTTTCTTAAAGCACCTCTCAAGCATGTCTGTGCAGCATCCTGAGGCCATTCATTTAAGACGGCTTTGGTTTTATTTTAGCTGGTGGATAAATATAGTATCAAATGTGAAGCAGGTGCGACTGACACACACACACACACTTAAGTGCTGTGATATGATGGGTCTGGCATTCAAATCCTGTTTTTACTCAGTGACTTAGAGACTGAGGAGTGATCGGATGTTTTCTGTCTCTGGCTTTCGTGACGGTAATGACTGTTTTTATAACGACCAAACAAAGTTGCATGGTTCAGATGATATGACTGCTTCAGGATTAAACACTGGCAGGGCAAGCATCAACTGTGTATATTATCAGGGTCATGAAAAAGGGGCTTCCTGGAAATGGAAACTGTGTGTGTGTGTCTGTGTCTGTGTGTGTCTGTGTCTCAGAGTGTAACCTCGTGGAGGGAGAGGACCACGTGGAAGTGAATGGAGAAATATTCCAGAAGCCTTTTGTTGAGAAACCCGTCTGCGCCGAGGACCATAATGTCTACATCTACTACCCCACCTCTGCTGGAGGAGGAAGCCAGCGTCTCTTCAGAAAGGTCTTTCCTTTGGCTGTTGTGGCTCATCTCACAACTTTTGCCCTCAATCTGTATTCTTTTTTTTTTTTTTTTTTTTTTTTTATCTGTAAGTCCTAGCTGCAGGGCCAGTTCAGACCAGTGAAGGAACCACAGCATGATGGCATGATAGTGGCAACTAATGAGTAGAAAGTGCCAAACTTTTGATCTGCAGCATCCTAAAACTGTCCGCATCACATGCCCATCACAAACTGTGTCCTGTTGCCATAACAGCCATTCTTTACCATTTTAATTCTACTTTTTATGTATTTAATTATTAGCTAGGCACAGACTGGGAAAAAACAGTTGATCATGGTAGAGACACAGTGCAGCTTTTTCCTGTAATATTGATGGTTTCTACTCATTGTTGAGCTTTGATCTGAATTATCCTTTTGACTCTTTAGCCCTTAACTTACCCGTGAACACTTGTGTGTTTAAAGTAATAGCATCCTTTAATGTTTGCAAAGTGTTAGAGACCTATGGCTGTTCTTGACATTTTTCATTTATACCTTTTTTTTCTGTCAAGTAATAACAGCAATTACTAACCAACTGACCAAACGAGAACACACCAACCTAAGCATTAACCCATAGCACCTCTCATAATACAACACACTCAAATACCAGCATTATTATTATTATCATTGTTGTCAACACAGTTGCAGCATTTAGTTCTAACTGATGGATGATGCAGAGAAAATTCAGCATTTACAGTTTCAATTTGTTATGGAACCCTGATGGTGAAAATGTAATGGTGAAAACACAACAACACTGACTTGACTTACTCTGTTGTGTAGATTGGGAGTCGGAGCAGTGTGTACTCACCTGAGAGCAGCGTGAGGAAGACGGGCTCTTACATCTATGAGGAGTTCATGCCAACAGATGGCACCGATGTAAAGGTTGGTTATAGCTTAACTTTGTGATTAAAATAAGTTACTTTAATTGGACATAAAGTAATTTATGACTTTTCCAGCGTCTGTCAGCGGCCTGGGCGTTGCCAAAACTGAACGATTGTATCAGCAAGTTTGTCGCATATTATATGATGATCAGGAATTGACATAAATATTAAAGTCACATTTGGTATTGTGCTTAATGACATTAAAAACAATGCAGAAATGTTCTGCTGTTATTTGTTTTTGCTGTTTTAGATTAAAACGTGCAATGAAAGTGAGCTTTTGAAGCTTCAAGAGTTTATTTGTAGATCACTGGTATTGATATAAAGAAAAAAAAAACAGCAGATACACTACAGGCCAGAAGTTTGAGGCCACCTCCAGATTTTTATATCGAGGTGGTTATAACTCATCAATACACTGTTTGTTTTGCAATTTATTGCACAGGAAATGACAAAAAAAATATATAAAATAAATGTAACTAATTAGTTTTCAACAAGATTTTGTCAACAAGTCTGCCAAGTCAACTGTCCCAGATCATCTTGGGATTAACTTGCTACACACTCTGCTCATGCTTAATCTGGAGGTGGCCTCAAACTTCTGGTCTGTAGTATGTATTATGGTCATTTTGTGGGCTGTATAACAAGTTTTTTACTTTTTAAGGTTTTAGAGGATGACAGATGTTTGTGGCTCTTTTATGTGGCCTCAGGTGTACACAGTGGGGCCTGACTATGCTCATGCTGAGGCCCGCAAGTCACCTGCTTTGGATGGGAAGGTGGAGAGAGACAGCGAAGGAAAGGAGGTCCGCTACCCTGTCATGCTCTCAGCCATGGAGAAGCTGGTTGCCCGTAAGGTTTGCCTAGCATTTAAGGTAAGAAAAGGTACAGTGCTGGTTTGTCGCAGTTCACTTTGTCTATCATCCCGGAGTGACATTATTGATGCTGAGTCTCTTCAATCTCACCATTAGTGATAATAGTAATCCTGCTCTCTCCCACTGCAGCAAACAGTGTGTGGCTTCGACCTTCTCCGAGCCAATGGGCACTCCTATGTGTGTGACGTCAACGGGTTCAGTTTTGTGAAGAACTCGATGAAATACTATGACGACTGTGCCAAGATCCTCGGGTACCTTCTTCATTTTTGTCATTTTCTCATTTTCTGTGCTTGGCGTGGTTGTTTTTTGTGTATGGAAGTGGCAAAGATCTGTTGGATGAATTTGTGGCTCCTTGTGGATCTTTAGGAACATCGTGATGCGGGAGCTGGCTCCTCAGTTTCAGATTCCGTGGTCCATCCCTACTGAAGCAGAGGACATTCCCATTGTTCCCACCACCTCAGGGACCATGTGAGTCAAAACAGTATGAAGTCAAAGGCCAATCAAAGAACAAGTTTAACAATGCTTCATTTTGTCTCGTGTAGTTTCTTAGTTATCATCATGTGTATGATCTAATAATTTATAGTAATGAGCTCATTAAGGTCTACCAGGAGAGTTGCAGCCTATAAACCTGAGATGATGCTCTCCGCCTTTGAGGTTGCCAGATACATAACTAACATGAGACCAAACACCATCATTAAATGGGTTACCTGATGGATAACAATGTTGCAGACATGAATATTCAGCTCTATCGATCACCTCTTTGTCTACATACTTGGAGGAAATGGATTTTTACATGTGGTAAAATAAAAAATTCTCATAGTCAAGCTCAGATATTTACATAAATTTCCACAAATTGAATTGTCTGTTATGTTCCTACAAGCTGACGCTTTGTTCAGCTGGGTGGTAGCAAAGGTACCAAGACTTCAGGAAAGTGATTCTGAAATGACACAAATTGAAAGAACAACAGCCATTTACTCAATAGTGTGGTTACTGCTGTATGAAAAATAAAACAAAGAAAAGAAGAAAGAAAACTAGATTCAGTTGTAATCCAAAACACCTGTTTAGGAGTCGATAACTCAAAATGTATTCCTGTTGTGAAATCCATCCAGCTTGCTTGACGCAATCTGTGAGTCCTGCATCAGTACCAGTTAACCACGGAATGGTCCTTTAGCTTGATGATGAAAGTGTTCATTCTTTATATTATGGAAGAAAAAACTCTTATCTAACAAGGACACTGCTTCACCTCAAACTTCATCCTTTTCAGGATGGAGTTGCGCTGCGTCATCGCAGTAATCCGACATGGAGACAGAACACCCAAACAAAAGATGAAGATGGAAGTCCGCAACCCCATGTAGGTTTTCTCTTTGCATTCTTCTTTAGCATTCTGAATGATTAAATCCTTTTGACTGAAGCTTGTCTTCAATTCATCCAGGTTCTTTGATCTATTTGAAAAATATGGAGGATACAAAACTGGGAAATTGAAGCTGAAGAAGCCAAAACAACTGCAGGTAACATATAATGGGTAGAAAAAAGGCCTGATTAATTATGTTTAACTTATAATGCTCATGGCTTCACAGCCTTTTGTTTGGGTCAGTTTTGCGTGAACCTTTGTGAACCTCAACAGGAGGTGCTGGACATCACACGGCAGCTGTTAGCAGAACTGGGACAGCACAATGATTGTGAGATCGAAGAGAAGAAATCCAAGCTGGAGCAGCTGAAGACCGTTCTGGAAATGTAGGTGACAAGTGAACTGGGTCAGCACACATCTGCTCTCTCATTTTAACCTCATTCTTTCTGGGTCATTTCTGAAAAAAACTGTATGTTAAACTCTAAAATGGTTGATGGATTGGCTTTAGTCAGGTAAATGAAGAATACAGTCTCACTAACTACAGTTTCACTTCTTGTTTAGTTTCAAAAACAGAGTTAGGAGATTTTCTCTATCTATGCTTTCGCTCTGCACTTAGTTTTTGAAAGGTCACGATCAGCCTGACACAGCTCTTAAATGTCTTACAAACAGCCACCATGCTCTGCAGAGACATTCAGGTGTCATCTTTTCAGACTTGTTTATATATTGGAAAGTCCACAATTGGCAGCTATCAAAGGAATTTTGTGCAAATCTTCAGTCACGTGTACACACACAATGCTATGCTAACCAAAAGGACATACTGCTACCTATTTAACTTTCTATTTAACTTCTATGTAAGGAGACTCAACCACTAGCATGGTTTTTAACACATCACACACGATAGCAAACCCCTGTTAGGTTATCAGAGGTAGAAGTATGCATACAATCAGATTTTTTGATAAATAGCTGTGTTGATGATTCTACTTTGTTTAATTGTCTTATTTAAAAAAGGTATGGCCACTTCTCGGGGATCAACAGGAAGGTGCAGCTAACCTACCTGCCACACGGGCAGCCCAAAACCTCCAGCGAGGAGGAAGGTAGGAAGAAATCAGAATCAACCCTCAATCATCATACTCTCAGGGTGCTCACACATTATCAGCTGTAAAATTGTGCCATGCTGGCCAGCTTAGTCTGTCCTGTGGAGTTGAGCTGTTCAGCCTTGCTGCACTCACAGATCAACCATCACCATTTGACCCATCTGCCATTGATGTTTCAAGCATCCAACCAATGAGAGAATATGTATGTTTAACATAAGCAGAAGCAGAAAAGATGGAGAAGCTCATAAGCAGTGTAAGGTGGTTTCCCTGGTTGTGCGTAAATTTGAAAATCATACTGACCCTGGGCTGAAGGGTGATGGCATGGAAAAATGTCAGCAGTCAAACTGGGCTACCAGAGCTTGTAAACCCAGATAAGCGTGTGCTCGCAAGTGAAATGTGAGTTAAGCTAAATGCAAAGCTAATGGTGCTTCTAGATTAAGTGTTTTGGTCTTGTGTTTCTTGGCTTCTTTGGCTCAGGGAAAAACTCCAAACCTCATGAGTGAACGCAAATCATTTAACCTAGCACAATTTTACGCTGATCAAGTGAGCACCTGCAGTTATAAATATATATGTTTTAGGTCTAACTGTACAATCTAATGCAATAAAATACAAGAGCCCTGCAGTAAATACCAAATTTTAAAAAAAGCCAATTACATGTAAATTGAGGTTTCTCAAAATATATGAAATGCCTTCATAAATAATACAGCCTCAAAAATCATCATTGGTTTGAATCAATACCTGTCTGGCAACATGTCAACAAAAAGTGAACATCATAAGCTTCACAAAGATAGCATTTGCTGCTGGGCTGTTGAATCACTTTAGATTGTACAGGTGTTTGTAATGCATCAGCAGCTGAGTGTCTGTGAGCGACCTGAAGTGACTTGTTTACTGTTCATGGCATCGTTTTGTCAGACATACGCAAGGAAGGCCCATCTCTGCTGCTGGTGCTGAAGTGGGGAGGAGAGCTGACTCCTGCAGGCAGAGTACAAGCTGAGGAGCTGGGACGGGCCTTCCGCTGCATGTACCCTGGAGGACAAGGTGAGAGACACACACACACACAAGCCATTTGGATAAGCTGGTATTTGAGTCATGCTAAAATTGCGATTGAGCTCTACATTTCAGTTGGATTCATGAAATGCAGCTGAACTGATAATGACAGTGCCTGATGGTTTGTTTCGTAGAGACATTGCATAATATTCCATTCCTCCTGCTCTTGAAATTCACTTCTATCCATCCAGGAATATATTTACGCTCTCATCAACATTAATCCTGTCATGGAAACACATGCTGATGACTGACTGATGACCCAGCTGGGGATGGAATTTATCCATTTATTTTTGAAACACATTTGTGCACACGGACAAAGTCGGACATACATACAGTGTCACTCCTGCTGTGACTG
The DNA here is from genome assembly GCA_014773175.1 of Lucifuga dentata. Taxonomy (NCBI): domain Eukaryota; kingdom Metazoa; phylum Chordata; class Actinopteri; order Ophidiiformes; family Bythitidae; genus Lucifuga; species Lucifuga dentata. The sequence goes on along the minus strand of VXCM01001559.1, from coordinate 146,423 downwards.
AGAGGCTTTGGCTTCATGTTTAACAGGCCTTAAATTGCTTATTATGCCACCACACGAGCAGCCACTGATCCATATAAGGTCACAACACCAGGCAAGAGGAACGACCGGCCCAGAAATACCATTATGCTCATTGTGTCTTGTAGCTATAATACACAGGGAAAGGTCTCCAAAAGTGAGTAGTGGATTAAAGTTTACTGCAAATAATACTCATGAAGTAATAAAACTACTAAAGTCGTACTGAGGCATTCATCTTATGTGTGTTATTGTATGTAATATTCACATGTGTTCTTTAACTTCTTGAGAGCTCCATTATGTGCTTTCCTGAAATTAGTTTTAATGTTGAATACACAAGTAAAGCTCTCTCTCTCTCTCTCTCTCTCTCTCTCTCTCTCTCTCTCTCTCTCTGTCTCTCTGTCTCTCTGTCTCTCTCTCTCTCTCTCTCTCTCACAAAACTGAACAATGGCTGCTGTGAAAGGTTGAATGTGAGAAGTTACACAAGTTTGGGAGTTACAAGGTTGCATATATCTTCTCTCTAAGGTGAACCTGGTTAGCCATCTAAACATTAATTTCTCTATGAAAAGACAGACGTCATGAGATGGTAGGACAGACAGAAGAGAGACGTAAAGAAAGAAAAAAAAATCCCTAAACAAGGAAAGTGAGACACTAGCCAAGATGGGACCGTGGCAGCTAGTGTGGAATGAATTCATCTACTGTAGTGGTTGTTCGCACTGTAGATTTGACACAATACACCATTTTATTTTTAGTTAGTATAAATGATCATCCCAAAAATACACACAAAAAAAAACTTTGTCTATGTTCCATTGAGAGACACAAAGAGTGTGTGAGCCTGTTTGCTGTTCATCTGATAAAGCAGAATATCACAGCTAAGATCCCTGTTAGTCATCTATAGGGGTCAGCTAATGCCAAGATGGTCACATCATCACACATACCAAACTGATGAAATTCATTCCCCAGCAAATTTCTAGTTGCCTTTAGCAAAGCATCAAGGTCCATGTTTGCGTATTCACTGATGGTGGTTTTAATGTTCTTATAGGGGACTATGCTGGATTCCCGGGCTGTGGGCTGCTGCGCTTACACAGCACCTACAGACACGACCTGAAGATCTACGCGTCTGATGAAGGCAGGGTGCAGATGACGGCAGCAGCTTTCGCAAAGGTACGTGGTGTTTGGCTGATTGAGGTCTTTTCTTTAAGATTCTATTATGCTTTTTTTTTTTTTATCTTATTCTAAGAGTTCCACAGGAATGTAAAATAATAATTTTAGTGATATAGTCAGTTTTGCTGCTCTGTATCATAGTTATGTAACACAATAGTGATGCAGGATCTAGCCAGTTCAATAAAAGCATTTAATTTTGCAATAAATGTCAGCAATTGGTTAACTTTGGTTTGTAAAATGTCCTTACGGAGGAAGTGAGTTTTGTTACATCTGTAGAAATATCTGTATTATATAGAAGAAAAACTGTGTCATTATTATGAACAGTAATCACCACCATGGTTAACAAAAAAAATCTCTAAGTGTTGACAAATGACCTTTAAGACACATGGTGAAAAAAACAGCAGAGAAATGTCCACTTAACTATCCATTTAAACAATCTCACTGATTATGACTTGGTTTGGTGTGTGTGTGTGTGTGATCAGGGTTTGCTGGCGCTGGAAGGTGAGCTGACGCCCATCCTGGTGCAGATGGTAAAGAGCGCCAACATGAACGGGCTGCTGGACAACGACAGCGACTCTCTGAGCAGCTGCCAGCATCGTGTCAAGGCCCGACTACATGAAATACTGCAGAAAGACCAAGAGTTCATGGACGAGGACTATGACAGGGTGATTAGCTCAGATTACCGCTGAGATGTAGCAAAACATTTGTCTGTCCTGCGAGAGCTCACTGCCTTTTAAAGAAACACAAACACCTACATCTCCTTTGATGGTTGTAGATTAAGAGTCTGTTGGTCTTGTGTTTCTTGGCTCCTTTGGCTGAGGAAAACCTAGGGGAAAGGGTTGTTTTAGATGCAAAGGGTTGTAATTTGTCATAATGAAAAAAGGATTGCATTTTTTGAGCTGTTCTGATTCTGCTGCAGGGGCCAGATTCATAAACAGTAGCAGATGAATTACTATGTCAGTATGCACAAATACCATGTTAATATGCACGTTTACCTGTTATTTTAGTGTCACTCTTAAAGTGTGGAGATCTAAAGCAGATTTATGTTTACTTTGCCGGTTTAATGTGTGAATGTTGCTTTAAACTAATATATTCAATTTTCATACAAATAAGGTTAATGACAATCATTTCCCAAAGGATAAAACAGTATTTCAGCTTTCCTGATATTTTGAAAAATCTCTTAATCTTTTAAAATCAAATATTCAAGCGACACACCCACCTTAAAAATCGATGTTTCTCCTGCTAATAGTTACGCAGCCTTATGAAGTCACGGTCATTTAAATTTTTTCGATAAACGCAAGTCTTCTTTTGGGACTATATTCCCCAGTGGAGAGATACATTCACTCTGCGCTTTTTATTATACTTAAATGCTAAAATTACGAAACTTAAAAAAAAAACAAAAAAAAAAAAAAAAANTATCAGCAAGTTGATTTTAATAGCATACCAGAATGAACTGAAACCAATGGCAGTCTGGAAGGTAGGAGAAAAAATTAATTCACCATTCCAGTAGTGTGCTTTGGGAAATAAGTGTCAGTAATGTTACATGTATGAAAATTGAATATATTAGGCTCAAACATGCAAAATGGGTGGTTCTTTAAAGTGACATTCACACATTAAACCAGCAAAGGAAAATTATTAATGCATTTTAATTGATGATTAATGATGCAATGAGATGGTTTTAATGCATTAATGCATGCATTAAAATCAACTTGTTGATACATGAAACATTCTTCGGATAGGTAATCCATTATAAACAAGACGCTTATTCAAGATTTTTCAAAGTTGCGTAATTTTAGCATTTAAGTGCAATAAAAAGCGCAGAGTGAATGTATGTCTCCACCAGGGAATATAGNTTTAGCATTTAAGTGCAATAAAAAGCGCAGAGTGAATGTATGTCTCCACCAGGGAATATAGTCCCAACAGAAGATCTGCGTTTATTGAAAAATTTTAACGACTGTGACTTCATAAGATGGCCATCAAAATGGCCAGTATGGTCTTTTAATGTGACACCAGTATGCTGATTATCATTGGAGAAGCTTTATGAATGAGCTTCAGTTATCACGGCACACAGTAAGTGCAGTGCTACACCTTTAGTGCCATTTTTTAATGAATCTGGCCCAAGGTCTGTTATTAGTAGCACAGATTTCTTCATGCTGTTTCTTTTGTTTTGGTTTTTTTTTTTTTTTTNTTTTTTTTTTTTTTTTTGTTTTTTTTGTTTTTTTGTTTTCCAGCTGGCCCCAACCTGTAGTGCCTCTTTGGTGAATTCAATGAAGATGGTCCAAAACCCTGTGGCCACATGTGACCAGGTCTATGCCCTCATTCAGAGCCTCACTTCCCAGATCCGCGAAAAAATGGACGACCCCAAATCTGTCGGTGAGTCAGACTCCTCTGTAAGCAAGGCGACAATCTTGAGGATTCGACTTTTCAGCCACCTGTGTAGAACTGTACATTTTATATTTAGTGTAATCCATTTTTAAGGCCGATGTGTAGGTTTTAACTCACGTTATCTCAGTCATTTGATAAATTTCTAAATACCGTGAGTTCATTTGTTGAATTCCCAATGGAATTCAACATTCAATGGAATTGTAATGCAAATGTGATGCAGGGAAAAAAATGCACATAACTGAATATTATGTAGTTTTACCTCTCTCTCTCTCTCTCTCTCTCTCTCTCTCATTCACTCACTCTCGGGTTCTCAGACCTGCAGCTGTACCACAGCGAGACACTGGAGCTGATGCTGCAGCGCTGGTCCAAGCTGGAGAGAGACTTCCACATGAAGAACGGCCGCTACGACATCAGCAAGATACCTGACATTTATGACTGCGTGAAGTACGATGTTATACACAATGCGACGCTGGGGCTGGAGGACACGTTGGAGCTCTTCAGATTGTCTCGGGCTTTGGCTGACATTGTCATTCCACAGGTAAGGTCTTAACGGTAATGGAGTTTTTCAGATATCTGTTTTTTCATACCTAAGATGGCGGTAAACATAGGATTTTTTTTTTTTCTAGCAGCAGTCCACACAGTGATGTTCCCTGATTCAGAAGTGGTGTCAGATAAGAAAAATTGGCAGAAATAGAGACCCTGTTGGTTGCACATATCAGCATGCCCAGTTATGAACCCAATTATGAGTTTGCTTTGTTCAGATGAGCAGCATAGTTTGTTGTCTGTGACCTTAGCTTGCTTGAGATATTATATGTTAAAGTAAAGATTTGTTGATAATTTAATCATATTTTCCATTATTTATGAAGCATGAGTCTTTTTGTTGTTGTAAATATCACAGTCAAGCCATTTGCTAGATCTCATATTTAAGAGTCTGAGAATAAAGAACAACACTGAGTGAAAAGACAATTTGCCACCCAAAGGCTGCTAGAGGTTTTACTAAATCAGCAATTCTGCGGCTTTTTAAGCATGTTTCATATGTGTTTCTATCAGGAATATGGTATAAACAAAGTGGAGAAGCTGGACATAGCATACGCCTACTGCCTTCCACTGGTGAGAAAAATCCAGCTTGACCTGCAGAGAACCCACGAGGACGAGTCTGTCAACAAACTACACCCTCTGTGAGTCTTAACATTTCTTGTCAAACCTGATATGACGTGAATAGTTTAAAGTAAAACAGAGTGTTGGACTGACAGCCGAGAATACTATGGAAGATCTAATGCAGCAAATGTCTCGTTTGCAGGTATTCTCGTGGGGTAATGTCTCCTGGGCGCCACGTGAGGACACGATTATATTTCACCAGTGAGAGCCATGTCCACTCCCTGCTGAGCATTTTCCGCTATGGAGGCTTGCTTGATGTAAGATGTCAAAGTTAAATCCTACAGAAAAAATGTCAGTGGTTATTAAACAGGTGAGAGCTGAAATGGAGGTTTGCTGTGTCAACAGGAGGAGAAGGACCAGCAGTGGAAGCGTGCCATGGATTACCTGAGCGCCGTCTCTGAGCTCAACTACATGACTCAGATCGTAATCATGCTGTACGAGGACAACAACAAGGTATTATTTTATTCCTTATATGCAAACAAAATTGAACAAGTTGCTCAGGACATTGCCTCCGAACCAACGGCCTGCTTGTTCCTGGCATTCATGGTTCCCACGCCTTTCATGACGACCACGCACTTCAACTCCAGGACTTTTGGTGGCGCTGTGGGACAAAGCCACAAAACGCAAAACAAACCCAGTTGAAATAGAAGCAGTTTTCCGGTTCAGTTGCCCACATCAAAACAAAAGGCAACGGAAGGAGAGTTGTTGTTCCTTAGCAAAGAGGAGGAATTACTGTTATTTTCACTGGCTGTAAGATGGTAAAAGTTCTCCATTATTTGTTTTTTCTGTCCCTCTCTCCTTTCCTCTATACCTACTTCATGATCAACCATCAAAAGCAGCCTCGGCGGCATGCTGTTTTGGCCGCACTTGCGTCACATTTTCTGCACACCTTCTGTATCCGCGTTAAACTTGTTCTTATCAGCCTTATTCACAAATAGTATATAACAGATGACACACAATACACATACACACATAACTCAGAACACAATTTTCCTGAGACTACCAACGCTGTGAGTATCATCGTGAAGGTACAGCGCTGCATCAATACGACTTCATAATAATCAAGACATTGGTAGTTATTGCAGGGCATTTGTTGATATTATTCTGTGTGTGAGGAGAACATTTCTGTTATTCCTCCTTAAAGGACATCTCCTCAGAAGAACGCTTCCACGTGGAGCTTCACTTCAGCCCCGGCGTCAAAGGAGTGGAGGAGGAGGAGAATGCACCAACCGGTTTTGGCTTCAGGCCCGCTTCTGCTGAGGTAGCGCTGCAGGTAGAATGGCAGCAAAACGTTCTTACCACATATTTCTCTGTAAATAGCAACACTGTGTCTTCTTTACCCTGCACATTCAGAACGGGCAGAAACAGCCTGACCCCGGCAGCCTGGAGGACCTATCACGTGATGAGACTGACCGGGCCGTCCAGCTGTCTGAGCCAATCACCATTCAGAGAAGATCCCCACTCATTCGCAATCACAAGACTGGATCTATGGAGGTGAAACACGCAGACCAGTGGGTCTATTGTGGAAAACAAACTCATAGTACCAGAATCTTATTGCTCAGATCATTTTCAGTGTGGTCTTTGCTTAAAATCACACTTTTCTTCATTTAAAGAGGGTAGCACTTAAAACAAATTGTCTGTTAGGCACTTGTTTCTGCAGCCGTGGTGTGTGTGTGTGTGTGTGTTTAGTTACTGATACTGAAACTGTATGTTTTATGGATGGCTTCACTACTTTGGCTTTTGTCTTAATTCATATCAAAGGTCATGTTTCATTGTGCAGGTTAGCAATAAGCAATAGGGATCAGTGTATGATATCAGACACTATGAGCTATTACCACAGTTTGAAGTGTGTGTGTGTGTGTGTGTGTGTGTGTGTGTGTGTGCCTGTGTGTATGTGATATTTCCATCAGGTCTTGTCAGAGACGTCATCCTCCAAAGTAGGAAGCTATCGCCTTTTCTCGTTCTGCTCACGCCAATCCCCCGAGATAAAGCAAAGTGGATTAGGTAGGTGTCGTCATGATGTGTTGCCATGGTAATGTTGTTTATAGATGACAGAGAAAAATGGTAATTATTGTACATTTCATATATTAGTTTTGATCTGGGTGTGCATGACCATAAATGGAAGTAATACACTCTTTTCATTGTGATTGGGAATGCATGTATTAAATTGTTGGTTAATTTACGGTATTTGAAAAAACTTGTCTGTTGGGATTAATGATCATTTTATTTAGGATTGCTCTATTTTCGGATCGAGATGAGTATAAAATAATTATGTGACAATATTCCAGTTTTAATATACAGAAAGTCTAAAATAAATACTGTTGAGAAGTAAACAATTTTTTAAAATTTAGATTTTCTCAGCTCGATTAGTTGGCGCTCTGATCGTAACTATAACATCTGAATCTTGTAACTATCAGTATTGTTCACAAACAACAGATGCTAATCCTGTTTTTTTTTGGAGCATACAGCATCGATGACTGGTATTCCCTGAAGGTAGAAGTTATTATGATGGGCCAGTTTCCCAGACAGATCATCCTGTTCTTGAATAAAAGGATGTAGAGAATGAATGGATAATCCCAATTTCAGTTTTAGATTAATCAAGGCGCATGACCTTAGGTTCAATTTAAAGTTTTGTATATGTTTTCACCTCTATGTGGGTACATATAAATTTTCACTAATTAATCTTTAACCTGTCAGCATACACTTAGTAGACCAACTTTGTGGCTCTTAGTCTGATTTTTTTTTTTTTTTTNATTTTTTTTTTTTTTTTTAACATTTTAAAAAAAATAATCTTCTCAAAGTTGTATTTCTGTGTCAGTTTTGTTGTTTGGTGGCAAGTTTTTCGTATTCCTGCTTACAGTAAGTGATGTGACGCTGGTTCGAAGGTTTTGAGTGTCCAGCAGAGTTAACTTCTTAAGAAACAATTGAACACGTAAACATTTTGCATATTTTCAGTGTATGCACACTCTGCCTCGTTTGAAAGTTTAGTCTTTTCAGCAGTATCAGTACCATAGGATTTATGAAGCGTCTCGCTTAGCTGATATCAGCTGTTACTATTGTGGTCATTAGAAGGCAATTTATGTAGCCAAAACAAAACACAGTCGATAAGTTGGATCTGACTATGAAGAGTACATTTTACAGGTTAAATCAACTCCACATATGCCATAATCTAAGAAGAATAAAAGTCCACAAACTCCTCCGTTTACTTTCTTAGCTGTTTGTCAGCCAAACCAACAACATTTTCATTGGATTTCACAGGATGGATAAATGATTTTTAGTATTGACCGATAGCGCTGGTGAAAACAGTATGTGCCCAGGATTGGCAAAACAAGTCAGTCCACCAATTACTATGGCCCATAATGGCAGAGTGTGCTTCCTTTATTCGATCAGCAGATTTTCAGAGCATAACCACATTTGGAGCTAGATTCATCCAATTGAAAGCTGCCACAAGTAAAACCCACTGGAGTTGTAACCAATAAAAACAGCATTTTTGTAATAGTCAATGTAACATTTTTGAAGATAGTGTCATAAAAAAAAAACGTTTCATCCTCATTTCATCCTCATGGTTATTTTGCAGAGGTTTTGGGTTGGAGATATATTTTGGCTAAGCTTGACTTGATAAAATAATTATCTCAGAGGCACTTTTATCGATCAACCTAAGAACCCTTTTTACAGACATTATACACATTTTGAGAAAGAAATCCTGTGATTTCAGTGATCCTTTTTTTTTTTTTTTTTTTTTTTTTTTTTTTTTTGTTTTGGACATTATTTTGCACCAATGACAGTTACACATGGAGAAATCCATCGGAGAGGAATCAGACATTTTGTCCTGACTAACTTCCCTCTATTCCTGTGCTACACTGCTTCTCTCTCTCTTTGCATGTACTAATGTTGTATGTATGAAGATGCAGGAATCATTGCTATCTGCAGATTAAAGTGAAGAGAAAAAGAGAATTTAAGAGCATTTAGTTACAGAATTGCACTTTATGCACTTGACAAACATCGCAGAACAGACGACAAATAACAGTTAAAAAGGATTCAAGGGTGGATTTTTATTTTTAGGCCTACAGGTTATTTGTAGGGGCGCAGACGGAGAGAGAGAGAGAGAGAGACATGATGGTATGAGTTGCATGGCATCTCTCAGAATCCTGATCTCTGTCTGTCTCTGCTGTTTTTCTGGACATTTGTTTTGGTAACTGCATGTTGTATAGTAGTGACTAACCCCCCGCCCCCCCTCGCAGGCTCACAGTGCGCCGGGCTCTTCAGCACCACTGTCCTAGGTGGGTCCTCTAGCGCACCTAACCTGCAGGACTACGCACGTGCACACCGCAAAAAATTCTCCACCGGCAGTCTGTCCTACAAAGACGGTATGTGTTTGTGACCAGGCTCCCACTAACCTGAACAGGGACAATGCAGATGAGTGGCACATTTCCCATTAGCTCTAAAGTTAGCTGGAAGCTAATGAAGTCCTCAGCAATGCCTGTGGGGAAATCAGGTGCTGATGCATGATGGAGAAATATTTGGATTTAGTATAGAAAAAGTATTGATTCCATTATTTAGGTGATGTGCAAAAACACAGTAACCGAACTTAACTGGAAGAGTAGAATGAAGGGAAATGTGTGCAGCATGAGAAAAGTGAGGATTATGAAAGCATGAATACATTTATACTCAGAATCACAAATGTCTAATACGTAACAATGGAACAGACGAATATGAGGAAAAACAAACACACCTACTCTGTGTTGTACTTGATTAAGGAGTCATTGTAGTCAGCAAAATCTCTGGCTATTTCCATTCTTTCTCTGTCAGATTGGTATATTTCTTTCCAAGTACCTATATTTTATGCCTTAGACTCACTAAAGCTTCCCACACAGAGCACAGACTGTAGATAAAATATTATATTTCTGTCACAGCGGCTTTTTATTTTGCTTCAAATTTGGAAAGCCCATACATAGCCTAATATTTAACCTTATTTACTGATACAAAGTCACAGCCAGCACTGAGAATTTAGAAAGATTGTTAGCCTGAGATGTTAAATACAAATGTCCAGCTAATTTCTAATTCTAAACTACATCTAATATGATTTATAGGGCTCCTGCACGTATAAGCAACAGCTCATCAGTATGTTTCTGCCTCTTGATTCTCATGTCCCCATGGTTTTCTGCATGGTCCATGGCTGCTAAGTGTCAGATTCTATCATAATTACAGTGAACACCAAATCCACACAACTGAAGACTGATTCCAGCATTGATATCAATCCTGTACCGCCACATTTACGATGTTAAAGAATATCAAGTATAGTTTATGTGTAGGTACTTTTTTCACAGTCGTCTGTTAAACTTAATTCTGCTTAAGTTCAAATTTCCTGTAGCCAGTGGTGAATGGCTGCTGAGATCTGCATCATCCACTCATTTATTTTTCACATATTTCTGTGTATTAGCCACTCACCAGGGCCACAACTGATCCAACGTATTATTCAAACTTCATATGAATAATATTGTATGTGAATGTTCAAGATCAAGTTCAGGCTTTATAATAACACATCCAAAACATGATAATCTAGTGTAAATGATGTCTGTTGTCCAGTAGGTGTCATTGTGGTATCAGGTTGTCTTCTCCCATCCTCCCACTTGTTCAGTGTTTCACATGTGGTCTTGCTGTCGGGTCTCTTGTCATCCATCTTGTCGCACCTCATTTTCACGACTCAGTGGAAGCCTTTTATTAATCTGGAAGCAGTCCGTAGGCCCAAATTGTGATTCGTCTCAGTGGCCGCTGCTCTGAGTGTAGCGCTGGTGTCATTTTTTTTTCCCCCTTTGCTGGTTCCAGCATAAACCCGGTCATGTCCACCAGAGGAAAATGTTATTGTCAGGAGGCTAAGCAGCATGAAATCAGTCGCTGGGACTGTTGTGCATCTTGCCACAATGCTCAGAACCCAAGCAGGAAGTAGACCTAAATATTAGGCTTGTTTTTCCAAAGGCTTTGTCTTTGTGTCTCACGGTTGTGTCTTCAGCTCCTAAGTTGAAAACATTTCATCTCACTTCTTCATCAGAAGATGTTTTGTGTGTGTGTGCATGTGTGCGTGTCCTACAAACACCTCTATGTCTGAACAGGACCTTCAGTCATGGCTTTTTCTAAAACTGGAAAAGAGGTTTTTTTATACAAGCTGTTGATTCGTCTTTTCACTGATATGCTCACACTAGATAAAATCAGGGAAAGATCAAACATAAAATGAGTTACTGTGGCTCATGGTAACACTAGTGAACTTTTTTTTTTATTTCCTCAGAGTTGTTGTCTATGCCGGCAGTAAAACGATTTTCTGTGTCGTTTGCAAAGCATCCGACTAATGGTACGTCTGCTTCTTTCAAGTATATTTCCACTTCACCTCCCTTTGTCTTGCATGTTTCAGACTTTTGTTTTTCGACTTTGTTTTTTTTTTTCACATGGCCCTTCAAGCATTCAAGGTTTTCTTAATTTTGTTTTTCTATTGTTTTTGTTTTTTAGTTTATCCATAAACTTTGGACTCTTACTTTCCTAACACTACCCGACATTCTCTTTATAACCAGGGTTCCCACTGGTCATTGAATTTGTGAAACATCATGGAATTTGGAAGTGGGGAATGTCATCAAATTTTACACAGCGCAGCAGAAATCTTAGCCATGTTCATGCTGTTTATTGTCGTTTCAGTGAATGCAAGATACAAGATGGGAAAAATGGTAACAGTTACCATTTTACAGTGATGATCCTTTTATCACCTTATACTCAGTATTTGGTCTTTTAACTTGAAAGAACCAAAACTGCAGTCTACCTTCTCATTGTTTAATATTGCAAAACCTACATTTACTGGTTACCATTTGTCCCAGCCAAAAGAATTGCCTCTGTACTTGCAGTTGTGGTGCCGTTTCACAGCATTATGAAATGTTTCAGCAGATCCCTAATTTCCTCTTGAGTAATCTGTACGGCTCCTTCAGCGATTGGTTGTTTTCCGTGTTGATAATGTCAAACCAGAGATTCATCACTGGATCAAGTCCTCTGCTTTCAGCAATAGCTACTAGACAAGCTAACTGACAGACTGTATGTTGGGTAATTCATAAAAACACACGTTAGCTACACAGCAACATGATAAATCTGAACCACGATGGTTGAAGCTCACTCGTAAAGCTTCCATAGTGTTGGTTAGTGTGCTTGCACCCTGATGTGTTGTTGTAAGGTGTGTCCCAGGTAAAAGCCAGTGAAAATTGGTATGTTAATGAGCTGCTACATATACTGTGTAAGACTTATCATCCTATGCCAAAGCAAAATGAGCAGCCAAATCAGCAGAGGAAACATAATTTTCTGCTTCAGAGCACCACATTTTTACAGAGGAGGCACAGACAAATAATTGCCAACTGTTTAGTAGAATTGCTGCAACTGCTAAACAAATCTGGGAGGATAAAGCAGAAGTCGATTATTCTGCATTAAGAAGAGAAACAAGAACGCCTTTAGAATGTCAAAAACAGTGGAAAGATGAGCGAAAAAAACAGCGATGAAGGAAAAGGCATCCAGACACTACCGGGTGTCCCAGTGCACAGGAGGGGGCGCTGTGAGACTTGGAGGAAGAACCTGAGGAGGAGGCTATTAAGAGCAGAGTCAAAATTCTGTATTTATATAAACTGACTAATTAACTCATTGATTTTATATATAATTTTTTAATGAAAAATAACATTTGAGGCGAATATAGTTTAAAACATTGGAACAACTAAATTTACCTTCATGCTGAAACAGGTCTTAATTGCAAATTGGGAAATGCCGCAGTAAGGTCTTTCAAGGCAAATGATAAGAGGCAGGTAAGATTTGTTTTTGAATCAGAGATCATGGTTTTGTGGTGCTGTCTACTCTTACGGACACATTAAATCTGGCACTGCATTTTATGAATTTTCCTCTGTTTCTCTAAAAAGTTAACAATATCTTGCAGAAAAAAGAGAGAGACGTTTTCTGAACAGTCTGTTCCCTTTACTCAGATGCGGTAATCTGTGGAGGCTGCCTCCTGACGCCTCACTATTTCAGTGATATAGCCTAACGTTTGTAGTCCAACTTATTGATTTTGAAGTAACTCACGCAGACAGATAATCAAAGAGTGCGAATAAATCCCAGTTTTGATCTTGTGTTTTTTTGTTTTTTTTTTATGTTACCTTATGGGGAAGTGGTGTAGTGACGTGGTTTAGTTTACCAGGCTTTATGCCAGAGATTTTGCTTTATACCAGATTATTTTTTTCCTGTGAAGTCATAGCTGTCACATCACATATCAGCTAAGAATTTCTCAGGCATTTTTATTGATTTTAATAATCCAAATCACCAAGACTGAGTCAGGTTTACCATAATCAAGAGACTCAGCAGGTTAAAAAATACTGCTTAGATTATCTCTATAGATATCAAGACATTAAAGGCATCATTTTGGTACAATTATTACTAATGACTGACTCTTTCTGGCTCACCTGAAACTTTAAAAGCCTCACTCCTGCTTTACCTTTATCATTATTTAACTGAGGAACCATTCTATGTGCATACAAATACAAAATGTGAATTATATGGAATTATATAATGAGCCAAGGGTGGGAACCCTGTTTAACATCCTGCATAAAGTTTGTAATTTGGTGACCCATCACCTAATGATTCAATACCTTTCAACCAATAGGCGTGTCTGTATCTGTGTGTGCGCGTGGATCCGTGTGTGTGTGTGTATGGGTACATTGCAGTTACTTAAAATGTAAACCTGTGACCATCATTGAAGAGGATGTAATCTGAGCCATCCATTAAAAGCCTGGCAGTGTTTAACCCTTCCCCTGTTGAGTTTGACTCTCAGCGCTGCTAACCTGCGATTTCTATCCATGTTTGCTGCATTACTGGATTACTTTCCTTTACTGGATTACTTTCAGAATGACTCTGAATGCATCTCAGCTCTGACAGACGGACCGGGAAAGGGTTCAAGCATTGCTCATTCCATCTCCTGTGTGTCTGTTATGAATTACAACATATCTGACCAGTGTTTCTTTTATGGGGCCATGTGCTTTTTAATGAGCATTCCTGGTGTTTGGTGGCTGTGATGGAATATTTCTATATTTGCTGGTTTTATTGATTTCTTTTTTCTTTGTTTTTTTGGGGGGGGGGNTTTTTTTTTTTTTTTTTTAGTATAGCAGCAGGCAACTGTTGATGTGAATGAGTTAGCAGTATGGTCTGTATTTTTTTCCCCTCTTCTACCCCTTCATTCTGGAAAATTGACTTATTTAAACTGGTTAAAAGGAGGAAGTGACGGTCATTTAGCAGTTTGTGAGTCCTCTCAAATCTTTGCTTTTGGACTGAATACGGTGCTGAGGCGGCGGTGGATCGTTTCCTTTGCAAATCCAGAGTTTTCTTCCTTTCGGTCATTTAACCCGTGTGACTGCTTAAAATGATCGTGTTCTTCCAGCACTAATCCTCGGAACGTTTCTCTGAGAGCGTCCTGTCAAAGGAGAGAGGCAACCCAGGAGTTTTTAGAAACCTAAAATCAGCTCAACAACTGAATTACTCATAGCGAAGATAACAGTCTGCACAGCCAGTCGATCCTATCAAACCGGAGTATCAATATTTAGCATGTTTGTATCTGACGTGTATCATTCACCACAGGAACAAAGGATGACACATCCGCCACAGCAGTGTTTTCACCTTTGTGGTGGACCGTGACAGGTATGACAGCCAGGATCATGCCGTTTTGTGTTGGTGCTAAATGTCCAGCTGCAGCTTTGTAGAAACAACAAAACAAGATTAATTCTGCAAATAGTTTTTGATTCAGCAACAAGATTTATCTGCACGTTTTAACAGCTTCCACAGTGTTTTGGAAAAACTGACCAAACTGAAAATGTAATGCAGAAAGGATTTTTTTTGTGTGTGTCATTGTTGCTCCTCTTAGTATTAAAAGGGATGAAAGTTCATTTTAATAGCGGATGAGCAACATGACACATTTTTTGTTTTTTCCCCCAAACCTCTTGCTCTGAGCTTTGCTTGTGCTGTTGGAAGGGAAAACATCCGCAGGCGTGCTGGATGATTCCAGAGCAGAAAGTTGCTTGAACCTGATTCTGCTCTTTGGCTGTTGGGCAGCCAGGATCAGCTTTTGGCTGCATCTTCCATTTATCCACACACACACACACACACACACACACACACACACACACAGTACAGCTCCTGCCTCCTCCCGTTTCTCTTTACGCTTCTTTCATTAGGGCTGGGAATCAAAAAAGCTAGATATTTCTATTAAAAGTTTTTTAGATGCTATTCCATGCCCAGTTTAAAATATCAGTGTCAAGCTAAAGATTTGTACAGAGATAATATCCTTATAATATTCTTTTCTTATTAAAAAAAAAAAAAGTAATTGAAAGGATAAAGAGGTTTTTTTTATTTCAGACATATTAAACACTCAAAAAAAATTGTTTTTTAAAGAAAAAAGATATATCATCATCAGGGAAGCGATACTGAAATCTTGCTTTGATCCTGCTAGTGAACTTTTTAATGATGCCCGGCCCTACTGTTCACGCTCGGTCTCGTTTCCCCATCTCATCTTTACCGTGTATCAGTCCCTCCATCTATCCCTTCCGTCTTAAATCCTAATGTCTCCACACCCTTCTCCGCTCAGTCCTTCCTCGCTCTCCCTTCTCTTCCTCAGAGCCGATGCAGGAGCATCATGTGGCCCAGTTGTTGAGGTGTTTCTCCACTGACCTCAGCCTGGGCCATCATCTCTCTCTGGACGGAGCGCTTGCCCACCACCTCCACCAGTGCTCCTACCACCTCCGCCTCTTCCGAAACTGGCTCACCTCTGGCCAGGACCCCCTAGAGTACCTCCACGGTCAGCCCCTGGCCCCGCCTTCCTAATCCCGGCCTCTTGAATGCGCGCTCACGGTTTAGATATGACTGCCTGTTATGTGGCTGAACTCCTCTGCTTTGCCTCGATATTTCTGCATGCCTGCCTGTTATTGTGGTTATGCAGACTGCAAGCTGGAGTGCTGTGAGTTGGTTTTTTTTTTTTGATTTTCGGTGTATATATACATGCAGATTTCGCAGTCTTTTAATCCTTCCCCTCTAGGTCTGGATATTGATTCTGACCTTTCAATTCGATTTCAATTTCAAAGCTTCGATTCGGTTAAATTCTGGAAAATTTTGTTCAGTTTAATTTCTCTAAATTACATCATTGTGTTAAAAAAGTGAAGACAGTCTTTCAAAATATATGTTGAAACTTAATGAGTGTATTAAATGAAACCAAACCAAACCAACTGAAACAATGACTTTTCAGTAAAACTCTTTTGCGCAAAATTCATTAACTTTGAACTGATTTCTTCTAACAGAAAACTTCTTCAGTGCAATTTTCAAATAAGGTGTAAACGTGCTTTCCGTTGAAAAGTAGTTGTGCTACATCAGTGAGAAGTGGCTTCACAGAACTTATGTAATACATACACTACTAGCATTAAACATCTTTTTTTTTTTATTTTATGAAGGGATATCAGAATCATTTCAATTTGAACTGCAATTAATCGAANCTTTTTTTTTTTATTTTATGAAGGGATATCAGAATCATTTCAATTTGAACTGCAATTAATCGAAAAATCGCTCTTCCCCCCCCCTTCCCCAACCCCTACTACCCTCTGCTTACAGCTCCAGGTCAATGACCAACAATGTGTGTGTAGCACATACTAGATAATATTTGCAGTATAGCAGTAATTCATTGCACACAATGAATCTTGTTATTCGTTTAGATACTTTATTCAGTGAAGACGCAGGCCTGGGGTCCATTTCTGTACCTCGATAGAAAAATAGACTCTTTATCCTCACATGACATGTACCTAACACAGCAACGGCAAATTAAGGACACAAACATGAACAGCGGAAGAGTGGAAATGTGTATCCACCCAACCAACTGATGTGCCAACGCAGTGATCACAAGGCCAACATCATCAGGCTTTCGGTGTCCTTCCCCGTATGTAAGTCAAAATTCTGACCAAAACATGTATTATTATATGAATATTTAAATTGTGGCACCATCTTTGCATCACCCTGTCAGAGTTCAAGAGGATTCTAAAGACTCTGAACTGGTATTAGAGATAATAATGCTGTGTTCCAGACAACTCAGAACTTTAAAATTTCCGACCTCCTACATGAAAACAATGTGTTGGAGGCACTTGAAGGCAAGAATTGGGAAATTCGGTGCAATCTACCCCGACTTCAACGATGATGACGTCACTCAACATGGCGGCGCCCGTGGATGCGAACTTAGCAAATGTAAATAGTAAGCTAACATCCGAATGAAGTAAATTCTTGCGTGACTTTGAAATAAAAAGGTCAAAATATATCGCCAAGTTAGTCATCTGTAGCGTAGAGATAAGGCTTTGCCACAGAATGTCAGAAAATTAACTTCTCACAAATGCTTAATACCACTTAAACTGCATTCAGTTTGCATAAATATAAACATGCCTATTCATTGTAATACAGTCCAACCAAACAGTCCTGTAATAAATGTTAGCCTTAGTTTGGTTAGTATTACTAACTTTATTTATTTTATAGTATTTATTGGCTTTTTTTTTTCTTTAATTTTTTAAAGATTTGGCATGGTGGGTGTTGAAACGCTTGGAGGTCGGAACTACTAGGAATTTTTAACTGGGAAATTCCGACATGACACTTTGACTGGAACGCAGCGTCTTTATGTAAATAAGCTTGTGCCATCATCCCGCACCTCCGTGTTTGCTCAGCAGGGTTAGATAAACTGGTATTAGATTTATGCACGTCACATTTTTTATGTTTTTTTTTTTTTTAATTCGACGACTTCACGCCATTCAGCTGTGCGCTCTGAGTTTGGAAGCGATCCCCCTTTGAGTTCAGTCTTGAATGCCACTTGTCGCTGTGTTTAACCAGCATGAGATTCTTGCTGCTGTGCTGCAAACTCACAGCTGAACGCAGGTTTGGCGCTCTGTGATCGTGAATGGCTGCTGTGAAACGCGCAGAGTTGTAAACTAACAGCTGAACGTTGGACACGAGCTGCAGTCTGGATGGTTTTTAACGGCAGTTTGGGGCTGCGGTGTGAAATGTCGGTACCGACTAGAACGTGTCTTTGAGAGCTGCTTGCTTTTTTTTTTTTTTTTTTTTTTTTTTTTNTTTTTTTTTTTTGTTTGGGAAATGGCGTGAGACGTTGAAGATGTGTAGACTTGTTCGCGGATGGTCTGGCATGGTTTTTGTAAATTGCCTGCCTGCGTGGAAATTAACTTTAGATGACCGGCAGTTCTTGCGGGGTNTTTTTTTTTTTTTTTTTAAGTTGTTTCGACGCAGTTCCTTCTGAAAGTGGAGCGGGATTTGAGCGCGCCGTGCGGAGGGATACGGTTAGCGGAGGGATACGGTTAGCGTCGGGGCGGTGGTGGTGTTCGGGTTTCATCTTGAGCGGATCTGCCTGCTGCTGTAATGGTCAGTTCGGTTCCGCTGAGTTTTGACATGCCCGTGGGCGTCGTGTCCCTCCTGTGCCGCAGGCTTCGAAGGCTGCTCCATGGTGCCCTCCATCTACCCGCTGGAAACGCTGCACAACTCCCTTTCTCTAAAACAAGTCAATGAGTTCCTCGCTGCCGTGTGCGAGAGTGGCAGCGATCCGCACTCCAAGACCAAAAGAGGTAAGCAATGAAGATAAGGTTTGTGTATTTAATTAAAAAACTCATTTAAAGGGATCAGGTGGGAGTTATTTTTTCTCTTGACAGCATGGCCTGGTTTAGTTGGTGCCTCATTGTGTTCTAGAAAATCACTCTAGTGCATTTATTAGACTTTAACTACACTGAAAATACTTGTTAGTAGATGAAATTATTTGCTGATTTCGATGTCTTCGTGGGATTTATTGATTTTTTTTTTTTTTTTTTTNTTTTTTTTTTTTTTTTTTTTAATGGTAAAATATTACTAGTGTTTTCCTTTAACTTGGCCCTGGCCTATGCTTTATCCCTGCAGCTCTGTCAGCCATGTTTGGCACGCACAATCATCCGTCAGTGGACTCCTACATCCCTCAGAGAGTCCTCTCTTCCTCCGTCTCTCTCCGATCTCGTTCTGACAGACCTCCTTGGTGTGAGTATGGCGGCGTCATCTTGATAGCGTTTCGATTGACATTTCTAGGTCGGCCTCAGCTACTCAGACATCTGTGAGATATTTATAGAATACAACTTGCCCATTGCAGCCTGTGTTAAATGTTTACCTTCTGCTGTTTTTCATCTTTTGTAAACCACAGAATTGTTTTTTCCCAGGGTAGACACTAAATGCATCACAGCAAATGTTCTAAGTTTTTTTCTGTGACCCTACTTGTCCTCTTTCCTGTCCCTGCAGATAGCAGCGGTCCATCCAGCACAGTGTCCAGCGCCGGGCCTTCATCTCCCACCACAGCTGACACTTCCCCTCGCTTCAGCTTTAGTGACAAGACGTCCCTCACTCCACAGAGTAGTGAGGAAACCCACTCCTGTCAAACCACATCTGCTCAGCCAGCATCTGCCGTCGGCTCACAAATCGTCGACTTGGCCAACCCCCCCGAAATCCCACTGACTCCCAATAACTCACCACAGGATGCAGAGTCCATAAACGATAATCCTAAACTCGTGCAGGAAGTGCCAGAAGCAGCCTCTGCAGCCATGGAGCCTTGCAGAGATGAAATCCCAGATTCCAGCCTCAGATTGCCCTGTTCCCCCCTCGCTGAACTTTCTCTGGGTCGGATGGAGGGTTACTGCACCCTGCCGGGCTCTCTTCCTGTGCTGCTGGAGCTCAGGGAGAGCAGCAGCGAGGCGGGCTCCAGCTCGCAGACGCCCCAGTCTCCTGAGGGGCCTGACGAGTTTTTTGACACCCAGGAGTCCATGGACGTGTGGGCGGACAGCCCAGGAACTCTCTCCCTTACCGAGAGCCCTTTAGAGGTCAAAGCGGCTCACGCAGCGGAGCCGTAGTAACGNACTCTCTCCCTTACCGAGAGCCCTTTAGAGGTCAAAGCGGCTCACGCAGCGGAGCCGTAGGAACGAGACCAACGAAACCATGACTGAAACTCCCATGACTGCTGTAACTACTGTAACTAAAGCGGAGTTTTGGATTTGAGCAGTGGAGCGTTTGACTGAACTGCAGGCACCAGGCTTTTCCTCTTTTCCTCTTGGTGTTCGCCATACATTGAGGTGTTTTGAAGTGACAGCTGATCACATTAAGCTCCATACAGGAGAATTACAATCATACTGGTCGGTGCCGCTGCACCATCGAGCCTCCTCAGACAGTCAATGTGTTCTGTCCATCTCTATCTCTGCAAAGCCTGGTTTATGCTTAACGCTGCCGCGGACGCCTCCCAAATGGACCACCCGCGTATTCTGGCATTCGTGGTTCTCACACTTTCATGACAACCGTGCTTGAGGATCACGTACTTCAACTCCGTGACTTTCGGTGGCGCTGTAGGAAAAAGCCGCTCATAACCACCCAAACCACGAAAACAAACCCAGAAACAGAAGCTTCAGT
This sequence comes from Lucifuga dentata, assembly GCA_014773175.1. NCBI lineage: Eukaryota > Metazoa > Chordata > Actinopteri > Ophidiiformes > Bythitidae > Lucifuga > Lucifuga dentata. The sequence goes on along the minus strand of VXCM01001559.1, from coordinate 126,203 downwards.
CACCCACAACAAAATATGGACACAGTGAAAAGAGAGAGTCATTGTTCATTAACAAAGAGGAATCGCTGTTACTTTTGCTGGCTGCAAGACGAAAAAGTTGTTCTGCCACTGTTTTCCTCTCTATCTCTTTCTCTCTTTCTTCTCCCTTCTCCATATCTCTTCACTTGGCCAATCATCGATGGAGCGTTTACGTCACGCAAATGGTGTCCGCATTGTTTCAAAATTGAGTGGCACACGACCATGCGATCAACCCTCAAACGCGGCTTCTGCTGACAGCTCTTTGGGCTGTAATTATGCCAGTTTTCCACATCCATTCTCACGTCCGCATCCACGTTCAGAGGATAAATGAGAGTGCTTTCTTTTTTTTGTCGTTTTTATCTTAAGCTTCATCTTTGACCTTCCTGTTACATTGCCTGTTTCTCTCACGTTGGTCAGCTCGATTAGATATTTTCTGGCACGGGAGAGCTTCGCTTATCCGGACGACACCAGCACAGACCTTTTCTCGTCTCTACATTAACGACAGGAAATGGTGACTCATTTCTAGATCGCCACAGGAAAAACATGCAGGACATGATGGAGAAGAAGCCGTCAGAAGCTCCTCTGCTCTTTTGTTTTTCAGTCTCCTTTGCTGTTTGTCTGTGGATGTTTAGGACCTGCATTGATTATTTCAAAAGCTGAAAAGCGGAGTCGGAGCTGTTGAAGGACGATGGCCAAAGCTGAATTACTGCCAGTAAAAAAAATAAGTGTTCAAAGTCCAGGTCAACCGTATGTGCAACGCTTACTGCCAAAGTCCTTAAGCCTCATGGAAGAATTAATATAATCAGTAGGAATGATGAGAGAGAGAGAAAATTCTATTTATTATGAAACTGCATCTTAGAAATGTTCTGTATTTTTTAAGCTCACATGTGAGATAAACATATTTAAATGTACAATAGCTGTTGTATATTTTTGTAAAAATCACCTCAGCGAGTAGGGGGGGGAAAAAATCCAAAAGCTATGATCTCTCATTTCATCCCTGAACAAACAGAGGCTTTTTACATTTTCTGTGGTTTTTATTGTGGCGAGCAGTTATGTAGCAAAAAAAAGTGTGTTAAGCTAAAGAAGTTTTTCAGGTAGAAAATGTGATTCCATGAAATGTTGGGATTCGGTGTTACGCTGCAATGTACTGTAGAGACGAAGCGTTAGTTCACAGCGCTGCCACACGAGCTGAAACTTGACAGTAGTGTGTGTGTCTTTGGTGCGTGTGTGTCCCGAGCTCACCTTACTGGCTGTTTCTGTGCTGCATCTGCGCTATTTGCTTAAAAACCTGCTTTAAATTGAATCGATAAGGACGAATCGTCTGTGTAGAAATCCAATAAAAACGTTCCTGCTGAGCTTTCGCAGTGTCTCACATCTGCTTGTTAAATTGAAATGTTCTTACATCTGATCTTTGAATTTCAACGTGACCATAAAAAACAAGCAGTGGTTTAGTTGCACAATGTCTGTTTTCATCAATTCTGAATCAGTTTTCTTTATGATGTTCTGAAGAAAATGTCTTTTTAAAGGACCATACCGGTGATCGTGCATGTTTGAGTCTAATTTATGCAGCTTGCATATGTGTTACATTGCTGACAACCAATTTTCAAAACATAAAACCGTATTTTACTTTTCCTGATATTTTTTCAAATCCCCTAATCTTTCAAAATCAAATGCTAAGGTGATACATGCACCTTAAGTTCAATGTTTCGTCTACTTATGCACAATTTAATTTCTTGGTAAAAGCTGTCTTCTGGGACTATATTGCCCGACGGAGACATGCATTGTCTTCCATGCAGCTCCATGTTGGATTGTTTAAATAGTTACTTTGACAAAATAATAATAATAACAATAGACATCATGTTAGCTGTGATGGATTACATATCTCAAGCTTGTTTCAAGTCTCTACAAGTTATTTTTAATAGCATACTGGAATGAACTGAAACCAGTGGCAGTCTGGAAGGTAGGAAAAACAATTCTAAAATTTACTGCTAGAGTAATATATTTTGGGAAATGGTTGACAGTAAAGTAACGTGTACACGGGTTGACATTGGGTTCAAAGATACAAAATTGCCGGTATTTTAAGTCCTGCTGTATTAAACTATAAATGTGAGGACACGATGTAAATATATGTCCCTTTAAGTGCTGTAATCAGCAGAGAATGAGCTACAAATGATGACCGCGAATGTGCTTTTCATTTCCTCACCTGGAAGAATTTTATATTCCTCCTCTTCTTTCATCTCTGAAAGCAGGTAATGTTACACTGCTGAGAGGTGAGCCTGTCCACATGCCTGCAGACAGCGCTGTGTGTGTGTGCGTGTCAGTGTGAAGACCTGCATACATGTTCCATTACTGAAACTATTTCCCAAAACGTACTGCTTGTAGTGGTACATTTTTGATTGTTTTTCCTACCCTCCAGACTGCCATTGGTTTCATTTCACTCCAGCACACTATTAAAATCAACTTGTAGAGACTTGAAACACATGTGCAATGATTAATCCGTCACAGCAAACCTTATGCCTATTAACATTTTTGTTGAAGTAACTAACAGATCCAGTGTGAAGCTGCGCAGACGACAATGTGTGTGCATCCATCCGTCCATCCATTTTCTTCCATTTATCTGAGACCGGCTCACGGTGGCAACAGCCCAATCAAGGTAGCCCAGGTTTCCCTCCACCAGCCAAATTCTCCAGCTCCTTTTGGGGGATTTTGAGGCGTTCCCAGGACAGATGGGATATGGAATCCCTCCAGTGTATCTCCGCCAGGAAATACAGTTCAAGGGTGAAGACTGCTTTTATGGAGAAACTAAAAACAACTACATTTTACAATCGTGTTAGCGGTTGAAACATTGATTTTTTTTTTTTAAGGTGGGTGTGTCGGCCGAACATTTGATTTTAAAAGATAGGGGATTTGTCAAAATAACAGGAAAATTAAAACTCCATTTTGTGTTTTGGAAAACAGTTGGCAGTAACATAACATACGTGCTGGTTGTATTTTTATTGGGTTCAAACACTAAAGCGCTGGTATGGTCCTTTAAGATTTAACAGAGATTCATGGCCATATGGAGTGGGAGGACAGTCCACAGGCCTCTGAAGCGCTATGAAGGTACCAAGAAACTCCAGGCAGACAAATGAAACCTTCCTTCTTTCTCCAAACAGCGAGAGGGCAGAATGCAGGAAATAAAAGAGAAATTGTGTCATGGTAACGTCTGACCATGTGACGCTGGAGGTGATGTCACCACCGTAGACTCCATTCAGCCTGTGCCAGCACGCCATCCATTCAGCCAGCAACCTCTCAAAGCGGGGATTTGTATTCTCAGCCGGCTGCAGCATCGCCTTCACAAATACCCCACAGTGGCTGCTTTTCTCCACCTGACAAAAGAAGCAGAGCTGATGTTCCACAGATAACTGCTGTCTCTGTTCAGCCTGACAAACAGAGCTAACGGCACAGCGGGGGTCTTCATGCCTCACCTATAGAATTCTTTACATTTTGAGACCGTACAAAAAAAGCTCTCTTTTTTTTTGCAAGCAGAACAAATGCTTGCTGTTCCTCTGTGGGGTTCAGAATCCCTTTTATTGGGCTTAAACATGCAAAAACCAATAGCGTGGTCCTTTAAATTACACGATTGAACCCCATCATTCATGTAAGAGGAAACTGAGCAGCAGAAGCAACATTTATGGGTTTTACCAGTTAAATTTCTTTATTTCTGTGCACATTTTAGCTTAATAAGAACGGTTGCTTGACCTCAGACTCTGGGATTTAAAGGACTATGCCGGTGATCATGCATGTTTGAGCCCAATACAACCTGCATATGTTACATTACTGACAACCAGTTTCCAAAACAAAACCGTATTTTAGTTTCCTGTTATTTTTTCAAATCACCTAATACTTCAAAATCAAATGTTTAGGTGATACATATCTTAAAATTCAATGTTTTGCCTCTTAACACGTATGTCCAAATGTAAAAGGGACGGTCTTTTTTTTTTTTTNTTTTTTTTTTTTTTGAATTTCTATAAAAGCTGTCTTCACCTGGCACCATAAACTATTCCCTGGCAGAGATGTACATTATCTTTCTTGCAGCTTCTTATTGATCTGTTTAAATAAAGTTACTTTGACAAAATTTTAACAGACAATGTTTGTTGTGATGGATTTCTTGTCTCAAGCATGTTTCAAGTCTAAGTTGATTTTTATAATGTAGTGGAATGAACTGAAACCAACAGCAGTCTGGGAGGTAGGAAAAACAATTCTAAAATATACCACTCCAGTAGTGTATTTGGAAAATGGTTGACAGTAATATAATGTGTATGTTGTTTATATTGGACTCAAACATGTAAAACCACTGGTATAGTCCTTTAAGGTTTATTTAGGCAGCTTGTCATATTTTGAGTAGTTTGTGCTACAAGAGTGGAAAGTTCACGTCCAATCAAATACAGAAGTTTATTTCAATGAAAGATTAAGAGGATAAACATGAAGATTTTTTTTTCACAGCCCAGTTTGCTGTTATTTACCAAGGGTGCCAATATTTGTGGAGGGCACCATATGTTACCTGTGTACCTGTGGTGTCATTGAAAATGTTGAAAATGATGTTCTTGTTTAGATTATATATATATCTAAAATCATTTTTTTGAATAAAAGTAGTTTGGAAGAAGTACTGGAATGCATTTTGATAAGCACGAAAACTGTTGTCAGTTCTTCACTACAGCACTTGAATGCACCACTAGGAAACATTTTCATATCACTCCGTGCTTTTTATTGTGCTTAAATGCTAAAATTACGTAACTTTGAAAAAAAAACCTGAATACACGTCTGGTTCAGATGATGGGTTACCTAACCCAAGAGTTTCAAGTTTCAGCAAGTTGATTTTAATAGCGTACCAGAATTAACTGAAACCAATGGCGGTCTGGAAGGTAGGAAATAAAATTTTAATTCACATTCCAGTAGTATGCTTTGGGAAGTGATTGTCAGTAACGTTACGTCTATGAAAACTGAATAGCCTATATTAGGCTCAAACATGCAAAATGGCCGGTATGGTCATTTAAAGCTTTTCAAAAATCCAAAGAATTTTTGCTGTCAACATATGCGGTTGAAACAACAAAAGGAAACATTCCGTTTCTTCCGCAATCGATTTTCAGCTTTCTCACTTCCTCACGTGTCAGGCTCAGAACTTGTCATTCATCCTTCCTGTAACAACAGAAATGGCCAGGCGTTTTTTTTCTCCAGTAAATGTTTTATTTGTCTTCACCACACTTTTCCCTTTTTAACAATAAAACTGTGTTGTAGTTTTCCTTTAAGCGTTTAATAAGAGAGAGAGAGAGAGAGAGAGAGACAATAATATTGCACTTAAAACAGGAAGATCAAAGTAGAACCATGAAGCGGAAAGAAGGAAAAAACGATCACAAGGCTTTCTTTACAGCGCGGCACAGCAGGGTCACGTGTGCCTTCGGCTTCTTCATCATCTTTTTTTTTTTTCCAAACATTTCTATGGAAGTCTCTTTTCTTAGGGTATTACAATAGAAGAGAACTCAAAGTTACACATGCACATACAAGCAGGGCTCATTAAGATTCATTCGTTCAGGATTCAGATGAGCCACGGATATATATATATATATGTATATATTTTTTTTTTAATATTTTGTGCACAATACGAATATGTAGCAGCTATGCGTGTTTGCTTTTGCTTTCTCTGGAAAAGTGAATGTGAATAACGGGAAATCCTCCAGGTTAAAAATGTTCTGACAGAGCAAGCAGTCCCTCATGTCTCTGGCAGTCGAGTTATTTTTAAAATGTCCTGCTCCTGTGTGAGTATTTTAATATTATCAGCCTTTATAAAGCCTATGTAAAGTTTAATAGGAAGGCTGATTATCACCATTAGCGCAGAGGGTTAAGTGGCTGAACCCTCTGCTGTCAGGAAAACACGAATATCACAGTAAACCCTGTTTTTATTAAAGCCATTCGTGGATCTATAGAAAGCACAAGTCCTGTTCCTTTCCTCCTTTATCCCAGTGCTTCTCATGTTTTGTTGGTTTTTCTGAAAAGCTGAAACACATTCTTGGGTTTTCTGCTCATATAAACAGGCATCTACTACTATACTGGACAGTGAAATCATACACTTCATATCACTTTTATATCTCGTATCATATCTAGTTTTATATCTGTATCTTTTATATATTTCAAGGCAACTGGACTTGAATTATCTTGGGGGGCTGATGAAGCTAGCTGCACTATCAACCTGGGGCGGATCTAGCATTAGTGGAGATGCAGGGCTTAGCCTAGATCTCCACTGGAAAATCCAGGCATTTTATATCTACCAAAGCTAAACATAATTTTAATACATCTGTTTAAGAAATGTAACAAATCATGTTATATCTTTTAACAAGTAATATTATTGTATATGAAGGTAAAAATCTTTTTAAACAAAAACCTTCACAACAATCTAAGCGCGGCGCTATATATAACCTATCCATTCCGTCCGATTTGGTCCGATCAATCTGTTCACAACACTGTGGTTCTACCTTGGCTTTGAATTTGGGTAATTACAAAAATGCTACAGAAGATTCAAACCACACTTTTTTTCAGGGCTTTGTAGAAAATATCAAGGGCTTAAGTCCCATAAGCCCACCCCTAGCCCCACCCCTGCTATCAACTCTCAGTCAGACATTTGGTTTGCAGCGGAGAATTTTAACGCATTGTGTTGCAGCAGTGTCCCACAGATAATACGAATAATACATATGAAAAGTATAATTTGCTCAGAGTCCGAGACAGTTGGTGATTCAGTCCGGATCTGGACCGGTTCCGGATTTTGAGGATGATTGCGTTAATGTGTGGGCCTGTAAAGCCCTTTGAGACATTCTATGTGATATTGGGCTACAAAAAAACTTGACTTTCAACTTGGACAGAAAACCTCAGTATTGTGTTTCAGCTTTTCAGGAGGCCCAACAAAAGAAATTGCACATGACAAAATACATTTAGCCAATGCTTGTGGAACAGAATTTCTGCTCTCTGTTCAACTCATCTCACCTCGGAATCCTTCTCATCTCAATCCAGCAGATAGCGTTATTTCTTTTTCATACTCACATGCACTAATATCAGACAGAAATCATAATCTCTGTTTGCAATCAGTAACCTGTCATCCAAAGAAAGGACTTGTGGGTAATTTGCGCTGATGGCAGCAAAGTTTTCCGCCCTGCACACAGTTGACACATACTGCAGGCTACAGAGATGCACTATATGATGCACAGTAACCAAGGCAACCAGGAGATCAAAGTCCTCCATGGAGAACATAAAGGTAATCTGCTTCTTTACAATCGGATCTGCTGAGTTGGGAGTTTTCTTTCCCCCAAAGCTCACACTCTGCTCCCCTCCCTTCACTTTTTAAAGATCCTTTACCATTATGCACATGCACCCATCACCGTGCACAAATAAAATGCACGGATAAAAGAGGAATACATCTGGATTTCCACTGCAGATTTTAAAATAGTAACCCAGGTGAGGTTTGTTGGTCCTGTAATTGGTTAAAAAATTGTTTTGTACCTTGTTAAAAATGTATTAAATTACTCAAAATATAAAACTGTAAAATCAAATTAAAACATATCCACGTATAATAAAATGTTACTTAAAAATTTCCACTAAATTACCACTGAAATGAAAGAAAATTCTGAGCGGAAACACCCAGTTAAACGGTACAATTTAAAACACAATGCCGTAAGTTGACGTGATTGTAGCTAAACAATAAAATAAAATAAATTTCCCATGCAAAATTAAGAGAAAATTTATACTTTGCAATGATCAGAAAGTAACCAAGAATAAAAGCTTTTAGTGTTATTATAATGATAAAGTTGATAAAAACTGATCACAGGCTTTAAGTCACATTTAGTGCACTGGTTGCTTCATTTTGATCCATTTTCATTTTGTGCTTCTTTACAACTGAATGACTAAAATACTGAGTCGGTGCTTAAAAGTGCCATTTTTTTTTACGCTTAATATGTACAACTTGAACATTTGCGATCATACTGCCAAACTCACGACAGAAGAGACCACTTCACCAAAGCTTTCCACCACACTGCTCACGGCTAAAACACGACATTTCCACACCTCTGGACCGAAAGAACACATATCGTATTTCCTTTCCAACACACCAGGACAGGAAGGCACATGTGGGTGACCTCTAACCTCTACCATCAACATCTTCCTCATCAGGCAAACACAAACTCTCCTTGCAGCCACATGTTCCTATTACTGTAGTGGAATACATTCTTCATTCTTTTAAAAGTCGTAAATCAAGGTTAACCTAGGTTAAGCTACTTTCCTGGGATGAGCTTTGAACACAAACTGATCTGCAATGACCTAAAAAAAAAAAAAAAGGTTTAATCCAAAGATCTCAAAATTTAGTACTTGCAATATTGTCGCCTCCGCCAAGAATTCTTCCCATAATCCACTGCAATTGAATGGTAACTTGAAATACATCAAAAAATACACCGAGAACTACAGAAGCAAGTATAGAGAACTTAGTATTAGTCAGATTGATCAAACTGTAAGAAATAACAGCCAATAAGGAATTCTTACTGTAACGATCGAATTTTCACTTGGAGATAAACTGTAGAAATATCATGATTCACTACTACAACTTTGGAATATAGTTTTCCCTATGCTATGTCAAATATATTCAAAAGACTTAGCGAAAAGACCGCTGGAATCTACTTGGAACATTTTCTACTGCACTATGTCAGAATTAGGCACAAAGTTCAACACTGGGACTATCATTGTTTTAGAAGGAAAATTAAAGTCAAATTGATCACAATTAGTAGTCTAAACTAATAATTTCCTATCAGAAAATGTCTTGAGTTGCATTTTGAAAGGCTTCACAACCCATTTGCACCTCACATTAAAACCTGTATCTGCTATACGTTATCTGGATAATAACATCCAACGTCAGGACTTGCGTGTACACCTCATGTCAAAAAGCGTTCCTGTATCTGGATTCTGCTACACTGTGATTGGATCTCAGTAGGTGGGTTGTTGGGCAGTTTTCTGTTTCCTCTTTGCTCCATGGACAAGCTTCAAGCATTTTTTAAAAATAACGAATAACTTTTTTTGCGTGGGCTGTCATTGTTCACTTTCCTGATGCAGATACCAATTTGCAGCAATTCACATTTACACCTGTATAGTTTTTAACCATCTGATTACAATAGAAACCAAACTTGGAGCCAGAATTTCAATCCCAGTGCATTCTGCTCACATTTACACCTGGCATGAACACACATTCTTCTTGATCTGCATACAGGTCGCATTTAATGCGATGTGTAAATGGGGCCTCTGTCCGGGCTTCAATGGAGGAAAGCTATGATGTACTGTAGTTTGTTGTTGGCTGTAAAGTGCGCAAACATGTGCTTTGAGTGAGGCCAAGGACAAGTGACCAAGCATCAGCTTTTATATTGTTATCCACATTAACATGATGTCTTATGGAAACCAGCCTTTCTAACAGTAACACAGTGGGCAAGTATTGTCTCAGCCAGAAACCAGAGAAACCAAGTTCAGGAAGAAGGATCGAGTGTTAGAGCAACACTATGTTGTGGAGGATGTAGTCATCAGGAAATTACCTTTGTAATACAAATGGTGACAGCCACAACAAGCTTATAAATAAATACAAATCTAGAAAAGAAAAAAAAAAACAGTAGACTGCTATCAGATTGGTTTCAGCTTTAGGCTGAATGACATAGTTAAGTGCCCAAAGCAGAGACCGATTTGCATATCAGGCTATAGAAAAGATCAATTAAAAACAGATCTACACCAGGGAAGCTGGGTGTGGTATCAGAGGAATAGAAGATCTTAAAACTCGATCTTGCAGGCGGGAAACGACTCGTCCTGCATGACGACAGTGCTGCTGGAGGCCAGAACCATGACGTTGAGCTCTTGCTGCCTCTCGTGTGTCTGCTGGTACCACTCACGGGTCACCTCCGTGTCATGGGTGGGAATCAGTGTCACCTGAGGGGTGACAAGGGTTGAGTTAATATCTGATACAGCTAAGAGGGTGTGTAAATGTCATGACATCTCCAAAACACAAAATTGAAATGAGTCATTTTTCAGTCAAAAGGCCTGAAGCAAAGATAGTCAAGCATTTACTAACTTTGGTTCAGACCTCATGAAAAAATAGAAACAAAAACAACTTCTTCTTCTTCTTCTTCTTCTTCTTCTTCTTCTTCTTCTTCTTCACATGCAGATCATGGCCACACAAGGCAGACTGCACCTACTTAGCTGACTGTGAATGGGGCCAGACTTTTTAGAACAATATAAGGCCAAGTCCTCTAAATAGCTCCACGTGAGACATAATATACGGTAAGGGTTGTTGAAAATTGCTGCCAAACTAACGTTTGTCATGTGGCAGGGTTTCAACTTTGAAACACAACATTAATGAGATTATCTTATGCTGCTGTTTAGACTGAATGTGAAATGATTTAGAATCTTTTTTGTGATGACGCAGATTCTAAAATGTCACCTGTAGGTTTGATCCCCACTGAGCTTTGCCCTCCAACAGTGCATCCAAGACTCCTCGGCTAGGTTCGCCACCTCCTGCATCGTTCCCGCTCACGACGTAGTATGCAGAGCGAATACGCTTGAAAAACTCCTGGTCCACATTCTTGGCGCTACAGTGGTTGGGGATGTAGGCCAAGTCCACATAAATGGGAAGGCCAGGGGCAGCGGCAGAGCCAGACTTCTGAGAACCTGGGTGAGAGACAGGAGAAAGAAGCCAGAGTCTCATTAATGTCCTATAAAAACTTTGTCATCTATATATTGTTATAGATAGATAGATAGATAGATAGATAGATAGATAGATAGATAGATATAGTTTTTACATGATAAATAACACTATTNATAGATAGATAGATAGATAGATAGATAGATAGATAGATATAGTTTTTACATGATAAATAACACTATTTTAGTGATTTTCAAGAAAAGAAAGCTCACCAGCAACATACCATAACAAAATTAAGAGATAAAGAAGCCATACAGAGTTCCTCAAAATGGGGAAATAAACTATAAATAGTTAAATTTATTTATTTTTCTTTTTTTTTTATAAATAGTTAAATTTATATAAATGGTTTCTACTGCAAATGCAATTTTCTACTCTCCCAATTTTTGCACATCTTGTAATATTAAAAATACCAACTCAAAATAACGAGCTGTTCTGATGGCCAAAAAGCTTTCAAGAATCATCTTAAGTTTTAGTAAATTTCACTCACCAGAACTGCTCTTGACCCCGTTGGTCAGCCCCTTGCCAGGATTATAGCTTGACCTGGAGAGGTCGTCGTCTTTGGAGCCTTGTCCATCCGACAGACGGGACATCCGCGAGCTCTTGTCCGTCTCCTTCTTCTTCAGTGAGGCACTGCGAGGAGAAGCTGTCTGTTTGACAGGCATGGGAGACCGTTTACGCCTGGCTGGGGATGCAGATTTTGTTTTCCCTGAGGCTTTCTTCAAGCTCTTGGGTTTTGACTCTTTCTTAACTGCACTGTTATCCAAAGAGTCAGGATCCACCATGCAAACATCTGGGTGTGGGGGATGTGGGTAAGGGTCCATGAGTGGAGCGGGAGGAGGGTCATAGCTCTCCCTGGAAGCAGAGTGATGTCTGCCTCCGCCCATAGTAGATAATTTATCAACAGGCATGTAGTCTGCATCCTCGTCTGAGTCCATGTTGCCATCGCCAGTGACTGAGGGGTATTCCTCAGTTCCTGGTAGCACATCAGAGTCTGACTGTGAAGCCAGAGACTCGCTGATGGAAGTTGGTGGTGTATCTTCAGTAGCCAGTCCCAGCCCTGCTGACATGCCGCCAGCTTGGTGCAGAGAGCTGCTGTCCCTGCCTTGGTGAGGCTGTTTGTGAGTCCTTCTCTTGACTGACAGATCGTGTTCATCACCCTCCTGTGACTGGTCACTCCTTTGGCCTTGCTCCTCGTCTTCCTCATCGCTTGACAGCTGCTGCATGCAGGGGTTGATGAAGGAAGGCGAGAGGTCGTCTTTGCGCTGCCTGTACTCAGTGGAGGAATATCCTGGGGAGGTATGGCTGGTGTAAGAGGATGTGGCTCCCATGTGCGTATCAGCAGTGAGGTCCTGGTCACTGTCATCATCATCATCATCATCATTGTCTTCATCCCTACCGTCGTGGCTGCACTCTTCTGTGTAGAACGGGGAGCGGAATGACTGATCAGTTGAGGATAGTGAGAGGGGACGGGCAGGGCGCTCTGGCTCCATCTCACACTCCTCTTCAAACTCTTCTTCATGGCGGTAATGAGGAGGGGAGTCTCCTGGCACCATCCCCATCTGAGGCTTTGCCATCTCCCACTCATACGTGCTTGCGTAACCTGGTCCCTCTTTGGTTTCAGCCTTGCCTGGTTCTGAAGCTGCGCTGCGAGCTGCTGCAGCAGGGGCGGGGGAACTTTTATTGACCTCTGTGGGGCCATTTGTCGTGTCTGGCTTGTTTGCTTGAAGAGGTGAAGGCATGTAAGAACCAAGAACATCAGGGAGTGCCCCTGCACCTGTCTTCCCAATCACAGCTAGATCACCAGGCTTGTCAGAGAACGAGTAACCTCCAGCAAGACTGCTGGACGGTGACTTCTGAGTTATCTGACGCATGTAACCATCTTCATCCTCCTCTTCTTCACTGCTGTCAGTCTCCTCAAAATAATGCTTGCCCTCTACGTCTGGCCGCGGTGAGGAAGTAATGCCAAACAGAGCTGCACTGGCAGCCTCTTTGTCCTTAAAGGACTCTGAGAGGTGAGAGAATGGTCCTGCTGAGGCCCCAAACCCACCAGCGATATCCAACTTCGACCCTTCAGACCATTCAGGTTTATAGAAGCATTCTGACTGAGGGCCTTTGTCAGCAACTCCGCCTAATGAAGTTATATGCTCTTTTTTGTCTTCAGAAGTCAAGGCGGTTGTAGATGGCATGGGGAAGGATTTGACCTCCTCGAATGGGCTGAGGGGTGAGAAGCGGGCTAAACTGGAGCTGGACTCAGCCGTGGTGGTGATTTGTTTCTCCGACACCTCCAGGTAGTCGTCTTTCGCACCGCAAGAGCTGGAGAAGGGAGAGTCCATAACGAGCGAGTGTTCGTCTTTAAAGGAGGAGTACTCAAAGAGAGGCTCTGCAGAGGCAGGCGTTTCCAGCTCCTCTCCAAACTGACGGCTGGTGGAGAGAGAGCCAGAGGTGGAGGAGGAGTAGCTGTAGGCAGAAGAGGAGGAGTAAGCAGGAGCAGCAGTGGTGGTGTACTGAAAGCTTGTGTCCAGTGTTCTCTTATTGAGCTCTGGCGTCTTCTGTTTCTCAAAGTCAGACTCAGCTCTTTCATTCTGATAGTAATTGTCCTCTGTTGATTTCAGGCTGAAATCCTCTTTATGTTTGTTGGCGGCATGACTCAACAAAAGTGAGTCTTTCTCTTCACCTCCATATGAGTATTCAAACCCAGAGGAGTAGCCGGAGAAACCCTTTGCTCCTAAATCCACAGGCTTTCCACTGAGTGATGATGAGGAGTCAATTTTGGCTTCCTCTTCTGACTTTGCGAGTGAGCTGGGTCTGCTTTCTTTGACACTCGGCTTCCCCTGACTGTCATAACCATAACCAACCATAGAAACCATAAACTCAGGCCTGTTTGAGCCAAACATTTCACTGATTAGACTTTTAACTTCCTTCTCTGATTTCTCTTTGGCACCTTTCTCCATATCTGAACCACCACTACCTTCATCATAGTCCTCCTCTTCCTCTTCTTCATCATCATCATCATCATCATCATCTACAACCACATCATCATCATAGTCCTCGTCATCTCTCGCTGTTAGTTTTCGCATATCAACTTCCAAACTGGCTCCTTTCTCACTGTAACCCGTGGCGATGGGTTTGTCTGCATCAGATACAATAGATGAAGGAGATGCAGGAGGCTTTGTGGTGTCTTTAATGGAAAATGAGTCTTTTTTTGATGATAAAGTCGTTGATGAAGCCTCAGGTCTATCAGCCACAGAAGGGAATCGGCTACCTCTGTTGTATCCAAATGTTTCCTCTTCTTCGACCTCTTCTTCAAACGGAGGTATAGCAGAAGTGCTCTTGGAATCAAGCCATGGGGAGGTGGAGAAATCTTTTCCAAAGGAGGCAGTAAATTCCTCCTTCTCTGGCATCTTGTCTGTAGCCGTTACCGGGGAGAGGGACTGGTGTTTCTGTGAATCCGTTTTGCCCTTTGCGCTGTCCGTCTGCATCTTATCTGCAGACTCCTGTTGATAGAAATCGGAGTCCACTGAGCTTGTTTTGCTGTCATAAATGTTGCTATAAGAAAATGTTTTGCCATGCAAGTAGGGTGTGTCTTGTCTCATATATCTTTCTGAGCCGCCTTGCTTGCTCTCCCTCTCTGGAAAATTATACAAACTGAAGTGAACACTTTTCTCCGGCTCTTTAAATGCTACATGATCTGTTTCCTCCTTGCTGTCGTCTTTAAAGTCCAATTTGCTTTGATCTACTGATAGCGGCTTAGATCCTACCCCACTTGGGAAATCTTCTTCTTCTTCATTTTCATCTTCATCTGAGCAGATCACTTGTGGTTTTAGTTTCTCATCAGTGCTACTAGAGACTGGTGTTTTGTTTGAGTCCTTGGCTTCTGTTTCTTTCATTTGAGACTTTGCCTCGTGGTTGTAGTCTTCATCCAGGAAGCACCCTTCTTTTGCCTCCATAAGTTTAGCTTTCACGGTAGGCTGCAGATCCTTTTTGGCAAAATAATCAACTTCATCCTCATCATCTTCATCTGATTCTTCAGATGCTTCAAAGGTTGTCCGGTCAACAGACAGACCAATATAGGAAGTATTGTCTGAAATAGTGACTGATTTCTGGATTTCAGCTATCACATTGGTCACAGTCTCATCTTTATCTTCGGTCTTAAAAGGTTTGTCTTCGGTCGGAGAGTAACCGCTGCTCGTAGGCACAGACTGCGTGGGCGAGGCCAGTTTCATGGTGCTGTCATCTGGACTCAGGCATCTTTCCTCACTTTCCTGCCTGAAGTGGGCCTCAAACCCAGTGGAGAAAGATGGAGGGGGTGAAAAAGGTTTTATTTCAGCACCAGTTTTTAAAACCTCACTGCTCATGAGAGCTTGTTTATCTCTGTCAGCCTGTGTGGGAGAGTGTTGTGTAGTCAACGATGGAATAGGAGGAGACATAGCAGCAAAGGGGGGTTTCTGCTTCTCCTGGAACATTAAGGAGGCTGCCTGTTCATAGCCCTCTTGGAGTTTACCTAGGGGAATATCAACATTAGGAGTCTGGTCCTCATCCTCATCTTCATCCTCCTCTTCTTCTTCATGGACTGATCTGATTTTTGCATCAGCCTCCAGCTCAGGAACATTGGGCTGATACTCATCAGATGAAGGAGACTTGAAACATTTGTCATCCTCCAGGGAGGAGGTGGGAGAGATTGTACCTGCTGAGTGGAGATAATCTTTCCCGTGGGTGGTCTCCACACGTGATGGGACGTTGTTTGTTGTATCGAGCAGAAGAGAGATCCTCCCAGCCTCTTCGGTCTGAGGCGCTGTCACCGAGGTCATAGATTGGTCCTCTGCAACAGATGTGGCAAAAGAGGACAGTTTGTCATATTCCGTGATGGATGTTGCTGAAGAAATGTGTTCTTCCTCTGCAAGAGGAGCAGCGATAATGGCAGGGTAAGGTGCAAACTCCGGCTCATGACCTCCCATGAATGTTTTGGGTTTGACATCTGTGACAAAAGCCGCGGCTGAGCTCCTCATCTCTTTGATACCTTGCATGGAGTCAAAGGTGCCAGGCACATCAGGGACAGAGATGTCATTTGTTCCCACGTCGTAGCGCAGTTGTGGGATCCTATCCTCTGTCTCCTCGTGGATCTCCTCATCAGAGAAGGTCTGTTCAGTCTCTGAGTAACCAGGGATCGTCTCATCTTGAATGAAAGAGTATTGCTCAGAGCTAGAGGCTGCTGCCGCAAGTCCAGAAGGGGCTGCGGTTGGTAGTGGTTTATGCTCATTGGGCTTAATGTCCCAGTCTTTTCCAGATTTCTCTGTTTTCAGCTCTTCTGGCTTACATTTCAGAACTTCATCATCTTCTGTTCCTTCCAGTTCAGCCTTTTCAATGACGTCACCCTCCTCCTCTGAGCTGTCACCCTTCTTTGATCTGTCTCTTATGTCATCCTTTACAGGGTATTTATCATATTTCTCCATTTTCTCCTCTTCATACTTCTTATCAGAAACAGTGCTCACTTCCTTCTTTTCGATGTCTGCAATCTGTTCTAATACACCTTTGTCTTTGTTGTCTTCCTTCGGTGTCACTGGGGATTTGGGTGAAGCAGATTTAGCCTCAGTGTCTGTGGATGTGACTTTTACATCAGGGAAAATCGCGGAAGAAACTTCAGTCTCTATGGGAGGCCCAGAAATTGCATCATTCTGGAGGGGCTCACTCCTAATTTTGGACAGCTCTTCTTGTTTCAGAGCCTCAAAGTCCTCAGTGAGGTCCTCAGGGGAGGACACAATGGACCTGTCTGCCAAAGCCGCTGCTGCCTCTACAGGGACATTCTTTGGGACAGGCTTCTTCTCATTGATTTTCTCCTTCGCTGCTTTACTTTTTTCTGTCTTGGGTTTCGTCTGCGTCTTGGCCTTGTGCAGAGTTTTTCTCACTTCAGGGGTGAGTGGCTTTAGGTCGGGTTTGGTGATTTTTCTTAGCTCCAGTTTGCTCGGATCCTTCTTTTTATCCTCTTTGGCTTTGCTTTCTTTTTTCTCTTCTTTCCTAATATTGTCATCTTTCTTTACTTTGTCTTTCTTGGTTTCTTTCTTCTCTTTATCTTTCTTCTCATCCATCTTAGATGTTTTTTCCTGTTTGGCAGTTTTTTCCTTGGAGATTTTCTTTTTCTCCACAGGGACCACCTCACTGTTCTTCTGTTGTTTGGTGGCTTTTAGACTTTGACTTTTTACTTTCTTCTCTTCTTTCTTTTCTGCTTTGATCTCTTTGACTGTGTCACTCTTGGACTCTTCTTCCTGCCCTCCAGCTTCTTTTTTGCTTGTTTTAGCTTGTGGTTTGGGTGAAGATTTGAGACTCTCTTTGCTATCAGTTCTTGATCTCATTTTAGTTTGTTTGATGATGGGAGGCGCTGCTCCAGATGATATATCTTTTTGGGTTGCCACTGGATATCTCAAGAAATCCAGGTGCTTCAGTTTCTCAAGGCCCTCAAATATTTTATTCTGAGGCGCATTTCCAGGTAACAGTACCCTGACTATCTTCTCTGTGGGACGGTGGGGAATCCACACAATGAGGGCTGTAACTGATGTCAAATAGGGAACAGATATTTCTCCTTCTTTTCCATTGGCCATCATAATCCCTGTCTTGGCCTTACTGTTTCCAGCCCATTTCTGCATCAGAAACTGCATCTCTTTGCTTTCTTTTACGGGGTTTAGAACATACATCTCTAACTTTCCCACACCAAGTTTGTGGAAAAGTGTGATAGGTTCGATGGTGTTGCTGATGACCCTGTGAAGAGGCTCGGGTGTGATACCGAGCTTGTTGAGGTATTGCAGTGTAAGGGATGCCTCCTCAATACTACGCTTGACTTTCAGGGTGGACTCCGGCATGCGGAGCTTCTCTGGGACATTAAAGAAAACAATCCCCAGCTCAGGAGAAATCAGGTTCTTCATCCAGTCACCGCTGGTGCTAGAGCCAGATCCATGGTTCCTCTCCTCCTCCTGCTCAGCAATCTTTCTTTGGAACAAACCATTGATGCCAGGGAGGTTGTCTGCCCCAATATGAGTGATTAGGACAGAGTCGATCCTGTCCAGGTGACGAACCAGCTTCCAGAAGCAGGACTTCCGATCAGAACCTCCATCCACCAGTATATTGAATCCATTAACAGCGAACAGAGCAGAGTCTCCCCTGCCACCGGGGAAGATGTAGCAGCATGGTTTGGACAGTTTGAGAAAGCCACCAGAGGTCGGGGGCTCCAGAAGTTCAAAGGGAGATGGGACATCCACCGTCTCCGAGACATACTCTGTGAACTCTCTGACTCCTTCCATGTTGGGGAGGTGGGGGTCGGGATTCAGGCGATATTCCAGAAGGTTCTGGAGCGGCTGCTGCTCCTGGCTGTGGCCAAGGGAGCTCCAGCCACCGTCTCCCTGACAGGAAACAGTGAGTCTGGGCTGCTGCTCAGGAGAGGCCCTGGACAAGATGTCAGTCACCTGAGAACACGGGCAAAGAAAAAGAGAGTCAGTGATACTTCCACTGTCATGTCATGCACTTACACTAAAAAAAAACAAAAAACGAAAGGCCCTCAGGTCCTCACCGCTCCCAGGCTGCCACACAATCCCAGAATATACAAGTCCTGCATCCACCCCTTTCCCTTATATGATCAGTTTTTGTTAATGAATTATTCTGTGTCTTCATAGAGAGCTTGGGATGGGTCAGGAACCATTGATGTGTAAAACCCTTTGAGACATTGGCACAGCACCACATTTATCATGTCATTAAGTGATAATATCATCACGCAAACATGTTCCCTCATTCATAAACACCTGTAATGGCATCTTTTAACATTTGCCTTGAAATAGGTATTACTACAATGTTTTCTTATTTACATGTCAGCAAAACTATTCATATCATGCAAAACTTAACATCTGTTTTAGTCTGGTGGTAAATATCAGCAGTATGAAATCTGAGAGACGTTTTAAACTTTATTTGCCTCATGTGCGTGAGCAATCAATAAATTTGATATTAAGTCCACTCAGTCAGTGTATTTAAGTGGCAAGTTTGACACACACATTCTCATGGTACTGCAGCCTCTTCCTCAAGCCTCATCTGCTGCACTCTCTCACACACAACACACACACACCTCCTTGTGCACCATTGTGTGGCTATGTGTGGTGTGTGTATACTGTATGTGTTATATTAGTGTTGATCTCTTAAAATGTGGAGCTCTAACACAGAGAATTTAGGATTTCTTTGCCGATTTAATGTCAATTTTGTCTTGACACCAGAGGAAGCAGAATAAAATGTGGCTCTTAATATGAAGTAGCTAATTAATACAGCAATCTTGTATGTATGTGATATTGGGCTACACAAATTTTTTTTCCAGAAACCCATTTTAGCATTTGCAGTGGCAGGAAAAGGTCTGAACCCTTTAGAATTACTTGGATTTCTGCATTAATTACTCAATAAATGTGGCCTGATCTTCATCTAATGCACAATAACAGACAAACACAATCTGCCTGAACCAATGACACACAATTTTAATTCTCAACTTTAGGTTTAATCATTCAGACTGGTAAAGAGTATGCTACCCTTGTAATAAATAAGAAGAACCTCCTTGCATGAACATTATCCCACAGCATCTCAATCGGGTGAAGGTCTAAAATTAAGCTTTTAGAGATACTTTGGGAGCCTTTTCCAGCTTTATGCATCTCTACAATTCTTCTTCTAAGCTCCTCTGAAATTTGGTTTGATCAGGTGATGGTTCTCATGAACAGAGAAGAGTGGAGACTGATAGTAACCAGACTTTGTGTGTCATAGAACAAGATTTCTTCTACACCCCAATCTGACGCCAAACAATTTTTAGAGAGCCATTATTCAGAATTTCACTAAGTGTTTAAATGTGCATTTTCAGTATTTAAATAGTGGATTCAGAAATTACAAGAGAAAGTATGTTTTTGTTTATTATCTGTTATTGTGATGTAGATGAAGCTCAGACCACATTTGATGATAATTAATGCAGGAATCCAGGTAATTCTGAGGGTTCACTAAATTTTTCTTGCCAGTTCACGGCACAAAAAAATCAGGTTTCTCCAGCAGAAATCTCTTTGTGGTAATCGGGGTTCTCTTCATCCCTTAACCTGATAAAGGAAACTCATTTACACGACATTTCAGAAATCATGTTACCACAGAAGCATGACAATAGCCAGATTCTAGTAACTATAAATGAGTTTGTGGACAGAAAGTCCACTGGGCTTACTTGAGGATCAGAGATGATGTCACAGAATTGTTGCCAGGTGAAAGCTCCACCCTGCAGCAGGACGTCACCTCCCTGCTCAGAGCTTTGTCCGCTTAGTATGAGCAACTTATGTCCAGCAGAGTCTGTGATCAGGGAGTGGATCTGGGTAGAAAACAGATTTTACAGTTTTATAAGAATAAATGATCAATGAATCATCATTATTAAAAACCAAAGTGCACATTTGTGCCTGAAGTGTAGTGAAAAGTTGAAAAAAAAATCTAGTGTGGAGTGGTTTAAATGGAGTTTTTACCCAAACTTATTCAGTTTGGAACTATTTTCAGCTGCACAGGAACACAGTTGATGTGGGGGAGGGTAGTAGCTGCAGAACCTGGCATACGTCTACGTCTTGATTGCAAAGCTTGTCCAAAANAAAAAAAAAAAAAAAAAAAAAAAAAAATTACACTAGCCATTTTCTTGGTGGGAATGAAACATGTCACCTAACCAGCAATGTGTCTCTCTGATGCTGTAAATAGTTTTTCGAAGACAATGGAGGTCTGTTTGACACAGACAGAGAAACTGTCATGATCTGTTCTTTGGTCACTTCCTGTTTTATTTTGTAGTCTTGGTTTTTTGCTGTCTAGTTTGCTTTACTTCCGGTTTTTGTTTAGTAAAACATCACTAAACATCACCTGTGTTCTATCAGTTAATCACCTCTTCAGTATTTATACTACCCTGGGTTCCTTTGTTTTCTGCCAGATTGTCTTGTTTGCTGGTTTGCTCATCCTGTTTGCTTGTTTGCCAGGTTAGCTTGTTTCTTGTCTCCTGGTTTTCCTGTCTTTATGTTTGTTGGTTTGTTTCTTTTATTTTGTCGCCGCCTGCCTTGTGGATATCTGCCTGATTCCTGTAAGTTCATCCTGCCTCACTATCAGTAGTATTCTTGCCTGGACTTCAATTAAAGACTGTTTCTTCCTCATACACTGCCTGAGCCTGCATTTGAGTCCTCACTCCGGAACCCACCCGTGACAGAAACATTATCAGGCTTTGGATAAACAGAGAATAATTCTTCTTGGATCAAATCATTTTTGATTTTTTTGTTTTTTTCCCTCATAGGAATTTTGACAATAAGAAAAAGATCAAATAATGACATCCTTTTTCCTTTGACTTATTTTTAATTTGTTATTTTTAAATTTCACCAGCTGTCAAATCCTAAACAACACACTGGACTCCTGTTTACACTGACTGTACAAAGAAATCCAATGCAATGAAGTGGGTTTATTTATAGGCAGAGATGTGTCTCACAGGGCTTCAGATAAGAGGAACAAAGTTTTTACTGGTTAATTAAAGCATGTTCACGTTCGACTGAACACTTTGTTCCAAAAGTGATTTTTCTGGACGTATAGGACACTCTCCACTTGTTTTCGTGTGTCGTCTCCATCATCCCGGCATGACTCACCTCTGAAGCAGCGCTTTCCTCTGACGGGTTCACCAGCACCACAGTCTCTAGCACATCACTCTGATACTGGAGAGTTCGCTGGCCTATAGGAAAAAAAAAACACTACATGAGATCTGACCAACATCAACGTCTGAGCTAAATCATCTGTTAGGAATAAAAAGTAAAGCATCAGTGTTACAGAGATGTTCTTATAGATCCCACTGTAGTTATGGGCAGTGAAGGAAGTCCCATCTAGGTTTGCGCCCAAACCTTTACCAACCACTACCATCTCTGATCTCAACCTTAACATGATGAATTTTTAATCTCACAAATTTAGCTATCTCAGTGTTAATGCTTGAACATACTGAATCAATCTCAATGCTTCTGCCCAGATTATGAATCCCACCTGAGTGGGATTCATAATCTAATATTGTAGAGGACTTGATGATGTCACAAAGTGCTGCAGAAAAACAAAAATCCATAAGGTTTAGGCATTGTTAACCCTCTTGAATCTCAAATCAATTTTTCAAGAAAGTTCTTTATTCTAGAAAAAAAAAAACATCAAATCTAAAAGAATTTGAAAAAAAATCTAAAATAAAATTATAAAATGTTGTCAGTTTCCTACTTGATTCTAAAAGATTCTAGAAAATAAAAGAAAGTCTTCCAAATCAGCAAACAATGTGTCAAAATGACTCCAGAGGGTTAATAAACAGCATCTAACACTTGCTGGCTGGCCTTATACTTTGTGGGTGTGTCCAATCAGGTGTTACATGTTGATGTTATAGAAGTAAAGGACCAATCACAAACGAAGCTTTCAGGGCAGCTCAGGACTTCTGGGTTCGTCTTACTGAATGCATCGCTATGTGTCAACCTCAACTTTTGACACTTTGACAGTGTTCAACACAAACTCTTGTATATCACACTATAAACATGAGGGAAAGTTAAAAAAAAAAAAAAACACCGAAGATTCAAACTGATTTTGATTTGTTTTAGATCAATTCAGTTTGGTTTCAGGCCCTGAATCATCATTAGATACAGACTCCCTCATTCTTGTAATGGTGCTGCTGAAGATAAGAGAGTTTGTTGTCAAACTGTGCTTGGTGACTGATTAATATACAGAAAGCGCAATGAAAATGTGACCAGTGTAGTTAAAAAACAACACAAGGCCCCGTCTTCCATCATTTGTTACCCTGTACATATGGCTGTGCAACCTGAGCCCCACCCATCTCTCCTCTTTTGCTCACATCTTATTTCCACACTGGGTTTTGCTAACACATCCCAATGAGTTTAATCTGTGAATACACTCTTTTCCCATACAATCGCCACTAAAAAAAAATGCAAAAATCCCTCACTCGCAAACCTCATTGGCTGTTGCTATGGGGACGCGTATCTGGCTTTTGCTGCTAGTCGAGTTATACTGACCCAGTCTTGGCAGCAGGAGACGCATTGCAGCATTTCTACTGGAGGGAGGGGAGAGGCAGAGGAGGCTCGTACTGCATGAGAGTATGCATGCAGCGTCGCGCAAGGAGGTGAATGTAAGTGTCAAGGCAGCAGCAGCATATAGGTGCTTCAGCAGGGGATCTATATTTAGCATGAAAGATGTTGTTAGCCCCTCCTTCATCTCAAAAATGTGAAGCTGCCACTGCTAAAAAGAGGGCAACGAGTGGTAAAAATAACAATCGAGCTCTGGGAAGGAAGACTGCATGCCTCAATATTCAGGGCCAACATGTTAGGTCAGTGCAGCTTACATTCAGAATCATGTCAAAGATCTACTCAAGGCGCTTTCAGGAGCGGCACTTTGCCTTGTTTTAGTTCTTCCAGTGTCTGAGGGCACAAATCAGCCAACACACCAGATTCATAAGTCAATTTGTGCACATACAGGGCTAAAATTAGATCAGCAGCATATGTTGAGTAAGTAAACAATCCGTGGCCCAGTTTATAGATGCTGCTGCTGTTTCTCCTCTGAAATAGGTTAACGGTTTGAATTTGTTCAGCAAAGCAGACAAGTGGAGTGGAAATGATTGTTGTGTCTTTTTTTAAACCAGGAAACTGGGTGAAAGTGAGAATGATAGAAAAGCAAAGATCAGTGTGCAGCTTATATATTACATCATCATCCTGTGATTTAACTAATCACAGCTGGGAGAATAAAGTTGAAATCAGTATTGACAAATATGATTATTTATGATGTAGAAAAAATAAAGTAATTCTCAGCATGTTAGTGAAGATTCAAAGCAAATTCTCTGTTGTGACCTCTAGCATTGGTTATACTTTTGCGAGGGGGCTGTAACCAACAGTGTGCACACTTCAACAGAAAGTGAAGGTATTTTATACTTAGAGCATTCTCCACTGTAATATTCTCCAAAACGACAGGGGGCAGGATAGTTGAAAATACCACATCAAGCAGTATGTAGTCAACGAAGTAGTCACAAAAGAATTCCTATGTATTTTTACAAACTTCATGGCAAAAACTCAAATGTTTGCCCAGTGCAGTTGCTATTCAATTCCAGGAGTTTTGGACCATGTGAGGATCCTTATAATCTCTCAGGGACGAGTCAGAAAGATGTTTGTAAGAATGCAGTTCAGCAAGTCTAAACTCCAAATACTCCATTTTGAACAGTGCGCCACTCACACCAACTCACAAAATCTAGGAGTCGCAGAGGCCCAGAGTGCCATGCTACGGGCGCCGCGATTATGTCATATGTGGTGTGTCCCCCCTTGCACCCTGGTGACAACCAAGCATGGGGGGCAGCTGCTGCTTGAAGGTCAAGGAAGTGAACTTGTGACTGGTTTGATTCTCTGACTGACAGAAAGGTCAAAGCGAGAAGTTACTGAGCAGCACTTGACTCTTAGATGTTAAGTATTTGACAAAATGTGATTTTTTTTTAATTGTAAAATGACCTTTGAAAAACTATTTTTGATCATGAAGTTGTTTTAAAACTGTTATGCTGGATTCACACATTGACGGAAAACCGGATGATTCAGTCTTTTCAATGAGAGGATGACAGAAAACTCTGAGAGCCGCACAGCTCGCAGCCAGAATTTTCCAATTTTTTTTCCACTTGCAGCCGCAATGACAAACCGGATGTTAATTTATTCTTGGGTCAAAGACGGATAGCGAGAAACTCCTTCTTTTGGTGCAGATGCACCCAGTTTCATATAAGAAAACAATCTGAAATCTCTCTTCCATTCTTAGTTCATGCATTAACCGGTGGAATTCTCCAAGCAATTTGCGCTCCTTTAAAATGGGATGAACCCACTGCCTTTCTTGTTGGTTCTTTAAACAAGCATATAAAATGGTGAGCTTTCCTGTTTTTATTTACTGTAATGTTGTACAAAATGCTAAAACACTATTGCATCCTCCAGTACTAAATTTATATCCCACCAATTACCTTGGCAAAAGGTTCAGCATCTACCGTCATCATCTGTCGCTCACAGTGATTTCCACTACAACAACCTGTAGAGCTGTTTTTCTACGGCAACATGTGAATCCAACATTAAAGAACAAAACCCCCAAATTTTTCTTGGTACACTTAATTTGATAAATGGCCAAAACACTTGTTTGATTATTAAAGTTGTCAATTATCAACTAATTGTTTCAGTGAATAAACTGAAGTCTGAGTTTGCATCACAGCTGGTTGTCAGATGAAATGATGACATGTGGAAAGGGGTCCAGGTCCTGCTTGGGCACAGAGCCCATAATTCATAGCTATTCCCCTTTGTTATGATAAAATATATCCAACTCCAACTAGATAATATAAATAACCTGCATGTCTGAAAAGCTTTTAAACTGCTCCAGCTGTCCTCTCACTCCTGATTCAAATTATTAACATGTCCAAGAACAATCTCCCGTTAAGCCTCTTCTGAGCCCACTCATCATTCAGACCGTTATTATAGAAACAAAATGTTCCACAAATGTATTCGGGGCATCTGTGGCTTGTCCTGTCATCTGCCTGGATATTATGCACTAATAATGGGAGTGGGTGGTTATGGGTAGAGGGTGGATGCTGTTAAAATTGTGATTTTTTTTTGTCTTTTGGCTGTGAGGCATAAATTCCTGTAGCATCATAAACATGAGATCAGTGCCAGGCCAGTAATAGCCACTTAGTCTAATTTATCCCTCTAATGTCCAGGTTAGAGCCAATAATACCAATATTTTCTCATATTTAAACTGATAAAACTGGAAGGTCACTATTAGAAGAAGCTCGTACTGCCTTGGCAGAGGTTTAAGCTCCTTGAGGTTTGAGGAAATTGACAAAAATACCAAAAAAATGTCCTACTAATTATTTTAAACCTTTCTGCATCCACCACTGGATCCAGATCTGCATCACAATTTAATGGGTCCTTCCCTGATGTGCACCTGATGTGTGTGCTTCTATAAACTTTTCACGACTTGTTTTGGAAGGTCTTTGAACCCCTGCTGCTGTTTTTGTGGTTGACTTCACCTGCAATCTGANACTTGTTTTGGAAGGTCTTTGAACCCCTGCTGCTGTTTTTGTGGTTGACTTCACCTGCAATCTGAAGAACCACAGCAAAAGCTGCTTTTATTTAAGTTCTCAAGTTAACTGCAATGATTCCAAACAGGTGTTGGACATAAAGTTATTATGTGATCAAGAAGCAATTTGAAGGCAGGAGGTTATTCCTGAGAGTTTAAGTGACACTATATTAAAAGGAGGTGCATACTTATCAAACCTAGATATCCCAGTTGTTTAATTTTAATAAATGTAAGAAACTTTTTTAGAACAAATTTTTCATTTTGCAAAATATAAGTATATAAGTATTCTGTGCAGATTAGTAGGAAAAACTATATGGATTTGTTGCATCTAAATTCTAGGCTTTAGGTAAAAAAAACCAAAAAAAAGTCAAAATTGTTTAATAGCAGTATGATTTCCAGACAGCCATCAGAGCATATTTTGTTCCTCACCATATTTGAAAACTTCAGATTTACGGATTTCAGAATTCATAGACAAACACATAGAGAAGGTTGTATTTACAGAACTGGCTGGTAACTTTTGCAACAAAACATTCAGTCATTTGAAACAGAAAACAAAAAATTTAACAATTTCAGCAAAATGAATTGTGGAATATGATGTTACATCTTAAATGATATGTTCCCTCATTGTATGTCAATGCTTTCTAATCTTGACGCTGCTTTTTTTTTTTAACTAGAAAGCATCTTACCTGCAGTCATTCTCTCTCTCTCTCTCTTTCTCACACACACACACACACTTGCACACAAATAATGTATGTCTTATTTTCACTGCACTTTAAAGGTATGGAGGAGAAGATGTGCTCTATAGCTGCACTTGAAAATAATAGTGAGTGGGTGTTTAGGAGTGAAATGAAAACAGAGCAAGCCTACACACTCTTGCCCTGGTGCATGATGGGAAGTGATCTGAAGCCACACATACACATCTACAAGTAGAACCCACAGCTTCACATGATGTAACGCTGCCAGAGGCCAAGGGGGAAGTCAGCTGTGAGTGTTTGACCCTGGCCTGTAGAAGCAGATCATGTCCCATATAAATGGGTCAGTGTGACTCCACACAGCGTGATTCTCACACTGAGTCACAACGGTTGTTAAAAATATGAAGGGAAAATGTTTCTTGTGTGGCATTTCAGCATTTCTAAATCCTACACTTGAAGGGTGAAGGGTGATTTGGTTTATTTCTGTTGGATTCAGTAATGAAAAATGGTCATTTAGAAGGAACTGTGTGTGTCTTCTGAAATACATGTGATTTTTTTTTTAAATTGTTGTTTGATGCTCGTGTTGACTGAATTTTGTTTTTGTTTTTCTTTGACAATGAGCAATTTAAAATGTCTGCTGCTGCAAAGTAAGTAACCTTACATGTTAAAAGTGTTTGTATAGCTTTCTTAATTGGAGATACTATGAATTATGGACAGAACATACAAGATATTCACTTAAAATGCTAGAATGCATTTAGAGAGGTATTTTAACAATGATTTTTTAAATTGTAAGTCTTTTTGGATTTGTTTTTCTGTAATGTATCATGTTTTTAATCTTTTTATACTGCAGGCATCTTTAGCATCTCGGCATGGGAATAATGTGCATTGTCCTGGTTTAAATTTTAAAAAATTATTAATTACAGATTTTCCGGAATTGAGCATAGGGAGGATCAGAAAGAAGAAGGGATGCTGAATGTAGACATAACCATGTATAAAGTGATACTCTCTATTCTCTCCCCCTCAGTTAGAATTCCATAATCTATGAATATGCATATGGAGCCACCCATAAGCAACACTGGTCACTTTGTTCTGAACATGCTAACTAGCCAGTACAGCCACACACACACACACACACACACACAGTCACTCCCTGTCTCACTGAAAAGTCTTTTCTCTGTGGAAATTTTAGGTAACAGTGCTTCTGTTATTTGCATATATTTTCATATTTATCAATGCTTGGTTACATTGTGATGTCACATGTTGTGCTTGTATGTGCATAAAGAAATGCTCAACAGGAGAAAGTCAAAAAAGCCACTAAGTTAGAAGCTGCGCAAAATATCAATTTATATATCCAATTTTGAGTGGAAAAGGAAATCCTTAAAGGACCACACCGGCGATTTTGCATATTTATGCTCAATAAATATTACTGTGCACATTATGTTACTGGCAACTGCAGTTTCCAAAACATAAACACTGTATTTTATTTTTCCTGTTATTTTGCCAAATCCTTTAATCTTTTCAAAATCAAATGTTAAAGTGATACATCCACCTTAATATTCAATGTTTCGCCTGCTAACAGGTGTAGAAGGCACGGCCATTTTAATTTCTGGATAAAAGCTGTCATCTCCTGGGACTATATTTCCTGGCGGCGACATACACTGTTTTCCGTGCAGCTCCATGTAGGTTAAATAAAGTTAGTTTTATCATTGCTCAACTGAGCGTTTGTGGGACTTTTCCTTTAAGAAATAGAAAACCTGACTGTGGTGATCATGCTGGTGGAGTGAATATTACGCCTGCCANTTAAGAAATAGAAAACCTGACTGTGGTGATCATGCTGGTGGAGTGAATATTACGCCTGCCAGCTGGGAGCCACACCTCTGCCAAAACCAGCGTGCGCACACACACACACACACACACACACACACACACACACACACACACACACACACACACACNCACACATATACACACACACACACACACAACCCCTGTTGCTGAGCATCACGTCCGTCCACATTCCTCCTGTTTCATCCTGCTGAGCTCAGCAGTCTGTCTTACACATCCTGAAGCATCCTGGGAGTTTACAACCATGCTACAGCTCAGATGGGGGTTGTGTGTGTGTGTGTGTGTGTGTGTGTGTGTGTGTGTGTGTGTAGGGGGGTGGGGGGTGGGGGGGTCGGGGTTTTACAGAGAGGAAAGGGGATGGGTTGGTCTATAATCATCTCATCCCCCATTTATTCCGATTTTGTCTTAGTAACTTTATCAAGGTCTGCACAGAAACTGAAAACATGAAATGAGATGACTTGAGATGAGATGATGTTGGATTTCAGCTGCAGGAGAAATTTTTCAGCCAGTGTGTAAGACGAAGCTTTTCAAGGAGAAGTCAAAGACAATATGATCTAATGAACCATTATTTACCTCCACCAAGGAGGTCATGGTTATGTTTTCACAAATTATTGTTTGTTTGTTTGTTTGTTTGTTTGAACTAATAGTTTGTTAGCAAGACTACTCAAAAAATTATGAACTGAAATTTGGTGGATAGGTGGTGCATGACCTGTGGAAGAATCTCTTTATTTTTGGTGTAGATTGTTTTAAATTATTTCTTAACATTGCAAGATAAGGCTTTATATATATATATAGATATATATATATCTTTGTCAGTTTCGCCAAAAGTGATACACCAATTTCAATGGAAAAAAATTAGACATTAATCCAATGATACACTATCAGTAGGTGCTATTTGGTCTGGATTTGGTGGACTCAAATACGAGTTTGGATGGTGGAATAGTAATGGAATTGCTGTACATAACAAATAAAGGAGAAACATCTAATGTGTGTCTGAGATGATGCTGATTCAGCAGCATGCAAATGGTTTTAAGTATCTTTAATAGTTACAGAAAAAGATTAGAGAAATATGATGTTTACTGTGTAATTTCTTTCTCTTTATAGGCCAGTATATAATTAGAATAAAAAGTGTTTTGCCTAGACTTGATCAGGTTTGGTGGAGGTATGAGCTCCAATGATTGACATTCCAGTTGGTTAACTAGGTGATCTGGTACAACACAAATACGCATAGGTTACATTTCTATCAAGCAAATTAAAAAGTAACCCACATATCAACTCACAGAAATAATGTTTCTGAGGGTAAGAATCATTAATCTGTAATGTTTCATCAGCTATCCCTTAGGCTTGTCTGTGACTAGCGTTCTATTTTTGGACATTTTTATCAAGTGAGTTGCATAAATTTGGTGTTAATAAAATAATAGGCTCTATCCCTACTACAGCTTTCACATGAACCAATAAGCTGCCATGGCCTGACGGGAGGAACTGACTGATCTGAGTCTCAGCTGTTGCTTTCAGATTCAAAGATGTTGTTGCTTTCCCATCTTAAAAATCAGGTCATCCCTTTTACTCAACTGCATTAAGAGCAGCTCTAGTACACGAGAAATGAACATAAAGTGTCACAAGCTAAGGTCAAATCTGATAAGAGAGAACCAGGATTTTTTTTTTTTTTTTNGTTGTTCCATTTTTTTATTAATTGAGATTAAAATTTTAAGAATTCTATTATTGATTCATAACATAAAAAAATCTTTTAAATAACCTAATTTTTAATTGAATGCTAGTAGCTTGAGTAATGCCAGTAGTTAGTAATGCCAGTAGCGTAAGAAATGCTAATAGTGTAAGTAATGCTAGTAGCATAAGTAACGCTAGTAGTATAAGTTTTCCTAGTAGTGTAAGTAATGCTAGTAGTGGAAGTAATGCTAGTAGTGTAAATAACGGTAGTAGAGTAATTAATGCTAGTAGTGTAAATAATGCTAGTAGCATAAGTAATGCTAGTTGTGTAAGTAACGCTCGTAGTGTAAGTAATGCTAGTAGTTTAAGTAATGCTAGTAGTGTACGCAATGCTAGTAGTGTAAGTAATGCTAGTAGTTTAAGTAACGCTAGTACTGTAAGCAATGCTAGTAGTGTAAGGAATGCTAGTAGTGTAAGTAATACTAGTAGTTTAAGTAATGCTAGTAGCGTAAGTAATGCTAGTAGTTTAAGAAACGCTAGTAGCGTAAGTAATGCTAGTAGTTTAAGTAATGCTAGTAGTGTAAGTAACGCTAGTAGAGTAAGTTTCGTGTGACATAGCATGACTGCTCTACTATGGAAAGTGTAGCACCTTCCAGGTTTAGAGCAGATGTTTGGACTCATTTTGGCTTTCAAAAGCAAAATAACACAAATGAGCCCGACAAAAGTAAGGCCATTTTCAAAATATGTAATTCAGAAGTAAAATTTTGGGGCGACACATCGAACTTGTGGAACTGCTTGACGAGACATCGCCCACCGCCACGAAGTCTGTAGCGCAGACACCTGAATGAAGATAGATGACGGCAGAAAATGCAATGACCAACAAGCTGCCATCAGCCTCACCTGAAGCTAAAAAAAACTGAGTCTGTGTCTATTTTTACATGCGAGGTCAGAGATGTGCGTCCTTACCGCATCATGACAACGAGGGATCTAGGAACATGCTTAAAATCCTGGAATCACTTTACGACATTTAGAGGCCACACGACAACACATTAATGAAGCGGCTACCCAAAGCTGTATGCGGACGTCAAAGAGCATCAGAGCCTCTCTACAGTGGCCCAAAGGTCAAAGGTTAGCCTTAAAAGATCATAGCAGCAATCATGCATGTTTGAGCCCAATCCATACACACATTATGTTACTGATCACCTTTTCCCAAAATATAATACTTCAGCGGTAGATTTCAGAATTTTCTTTCCCTCACAGACTGCCATTGGTTTCAGTTCATTCCAGTACGCTATAAAAATCAATTTATGGAGACTTGAAACATGTCTACTAGCTTTTTTTTTTTTTTTTTACCAAAGTAACTTTATTTCACAATCCCACATGGAGCTGCACAGAACATGATGTACTTCTCCACCAGGAAATATAGTCCCAGGAAAAGATGGCGTTTACCAAGAAATTAAAACAACTGTGCCTTCTATGATCATGCACTGTTCGCGGGCACTGGATTTTAAAGTGAGTGTATCACCTGGAACATTTGATCTTGAAAGATTAGGGGATTTGAAAAATAACAAGAAAACTAAAATACGGTTTTACATTTTGGTTGTCAGTAATGTATATGCAGGTTGTATATATTGGGCTCAAACATGCACAATCGGTATGATCCTTTAACCTGTGACAGTTTGCAATGGTTTCCTTTAATACACTCATTAAGTTTTCAACATACATTTTGAAAAAATGTCTTCACTTTTTTAATATACAATAATGTCCTTTAGAAGGCATAGCCCTAATAAAATTTTCCAGAATTTAACCAAATTGAATCAAATCGAATTGAATCGGGGCTTTGAAAACCGAATTGAAACTGGAAGTAAGAATCGATATCCAGCCCTAATTAGAAGGATATAATATCACACCGAGAGCTGAAACCAGCCATCAATTAGTCGATAAACATTAGACATAAAAGCATCATTTATGTGATTCACTATGTCAAATACTATGATATGTCGTTTTTCTTTGTTTCATATCTTTATAAATAAATACGGTTTGGGTTTTTGTTAAAACAAAATAAGCCATTTGGAGACGTCCCTGAAAACTTGTTGCAGGTCTTTTGTCACTATTTATTTCAAAGTGTGCATAATAAATGATTAATAGTCAAAAGTTAATTAATAAATATGAAACTATAGTTGAAGCTATAATCAACCCGTAAACTGCCTCTTCTTTTAGACAAATAATAGTGAAGCAATTATATTTAAATTAAATAAGTCAGAAAGTGCATTGACTAAAGTGCACAACATGAGCTCCAGTTGTAAAAAGTAAAAATGTTTAAATCATTTAAATAATAGGAGTTTTCAGTTTAAAGTACGAGCACGTGTAAAGCTGCACCGATTAACCGATTAATCACTAGTAGAAAATCAGCAACTGGAGGAAGCAATACCCAATCATAAAGTGAATAGCATGGTTAAACTGAAATATGTGACAAATAAAATGGATTATTTCTGAAAAAGCATATTTGTATAATTTTAATAGTGCATCATTTAAGCAATTTTTCAAGTAAAATGGCACAAAATCCAGGCTCCCACTTTACAAAATGAATGTTTTCTGTTTACAGTAAGAGAATATATAAAGCAGAAATGATCAGTTAAGTAATTGATTAGTCAGTTGATTAATGACAACGATTTGAGCAATTTAATAGGCTTTTCAGAAAGTGCATAAATTGGGTAAACTGCACCACATATCATCGAGTAAATTCCAATGTACAGTAAGAACAAGCTTAAACAATAAGTCACAGCGGCAACATTAATCACCATTTAGAAAAACTGATGAATCTTTTAAATTAAAGAAAATGATAAAACGTGACATTGCTGCTGTTTTGTGTTTCATATCATGCAGATTGAATCCCGCTGGATTTGTTGACAGTCTAATGTTACTTTGTGAACTTCAGAAGGGCATTTGTCATTATTTATTAATCGAAAACAAAATAACGGAAACATTAGTCGATAGAGAAAATAATCAGTTGCATCACTATAAATAAGTCCAGTGAAGCAGCTTAACGGCTTTTTTACTCACGTCTTATTTTAGTCGTTGACCTCTGCAAACCAAAGCCTGCTCAGCATCTTCACACTCTCATAATAAATAAAAGCACTTGTTCGTGTAGCCGATTTCCACCATTTGCACGAAATAAACGAGACGCTCCAGATCAACGACGCAGTTATAAAACCGGCAGCCGAGTTATGATGTCATTCAAACTCGCAGCACCACAGCGACCACAGCGCCCGGTGTTTCAGCCAGGATTCCTCCGCCTGATACAGCCTCTCAGATTGGACAGAAAAGCAACCGACACCCCCCCCCCNGCGTGCCTGTGAGTGTGATTGTGTGTGCGCGCGCGCGCGTGTGTGTTTAATAAACGGATAATAACGGTGGAGGATCTTACCGTCCTTCAGGGCAGCGGGCTGGATGGATGGATGGAGGGAGGGGCGCGGATGCTGCTGCTTTGCTGCGGATGAGGATGAGGATGAGATTGGGTGGAGGCAGCAGGATCGGCCTGTAGCTACACTAACACCTACACCGAGGCATCATGTGGCTTATGATGCCTTCAGGGCCCGTCGGTCGCTAGTTTCCGTGTTGCAAGCTGTATTGACCCCGAAAAGGCCTTTTATCTCTTGTGTTATTAGGGGTCAGTTGTAGCGAAGAAGACAGTTTTATGGCGCGCAAATTTCTGAGTGATTATAGAGTCATGAGACAAACCGGTGGTTCTCAAACTGCGGTATGAATACCAGAGGTGGTACTTGAAGCGCGCCCCTAGTGGTATGCCAGATAACGCTGAAAATTTCTGCAGAGAAATCAAAACATTTTTTAAAAAATCTACATAAATGTTATTGTGGTATCTTGTTTTTCCACAAATAAGATTTACAATTACAAAGGTTGATTGATAAGTCCTGAGCCTGACTCCTAAGGAAATGAACAAGGGTTGTATATATATATAATGGAAGTTTCACATGTCATTTAGAAATAAATATGATGCTGATTTTAATTGTGTTTCAGGTCTACACATTCAGAACCATGATCACAACTGGCTTCCACTGATTTGTGATGTCATAAAATCGTGCTCTTACGCACATCACTTGCTCAGATTTCAGGGAAGAACAGAGAAAAGTTCCTCCTATAAGGTGCCCTGGAACTTTAAAGGTGAAATTTCATGAGCTGGTTGACATCCAAAGTAACCTAAACAATCTGTTAAAATATATCTAAGAGATGTCAAACAAAATATAATGTTTTGTTTATCATAGATCCCAAGTAAACACATGTATCTCAGTCCAAGATAAAATAAAATCTACTCTAATTCAAAGTGATTTACTGCAAATGTCAAGGGGAGACTCTACAACATTAGAATACTATCTTGCTGCATCTAATTTTGAGGAAGTACACTCCAAATGTTAGACCTGCAGGTCTATGTGAATGAATGAATATATGTAGCTTAGTTACAAAAATATAGTTTGTTCTGGGAAAGGGATTCACACAGCTGTGACTCAAACAGCAGCTGCTGAATGGGACAGCCAAACCAAAATAGACTCTGAGCCCTGCCAGCTGGACCCACTATAACTTATGCATCACATCATCTGAGAGAGAGAGAGAGAGAGAGAGAGAGAGAGAGAGAGACATGGGTTAATGATAATTTATAAAGGAAGAGGTCATTATGGGAGTCACTGCATCAAAACTTAGTCTAGACATTTCCTCATGCACCCTTATAAATACTGTCTTTGCTCTTTTTGGGTCACACTGAAAATAGTTTTCATTGATACAGAAATAGTTCTCACGTGTGGGGACACAAATAAAGGAAGTTACATGCGATGTTGCTGGCACTTTTTGAAAGAAAAGCTTTACCCTCCAGGTCTTGTTTTCTTCAATGTTTGTCTTAATATTTGGTACCTACATACAAATTCACATACATATTATGCAGAGTTTTGTAAAGATGAGCTGAAATTTGACCTCTTAAAGTTGGAAAATTAATCATCACAGCGCCTCTATCAGGCTGATTAGTGTAACCCAGATTAGCATGACAGTGTTACACTGTCACCAAATTGCATCATCACTCACTTTTGTCTCAATTGTATTTAATTCCACCTGCAATATCAGATGTGTTAGACAATCAGCCATGTTTATATTTCATTGAATAAAAGCTTCATTTTGACATTAGCATGTCACATGTACACACCCGGTTTGACACACCCACCACGCTCAAGGCAAGCAGCCAATGTTTGACCAGCATCTGTGTTTCACAGTCTGTGGGTGATGCCAATTAAAGCCAATCAGAACAGAGAGGGCTTTTCAGGAGGGAGCCTTAAAGAGACAGTATCTAAAAATGGCTTGTCAAATTCAGCTGGATTTTATCTATGCCATTAATAAACATAAAAAGCAAAAAAGAAAAGCTGAAAACATCATGCCATATTTAAATGTCCTTGGGGCTTTTTTTTCCACTCAGTGTGCACAGCGGTGCTACAGTAAGGGAGAACAGAAGTGCATCCGTGTGTTTTTTGCTAATCCAAGCATTGAAAAAGTTTTAATATACACAGTAAATGAAACTAAGAACATGGAAATGTGGATAATATGTCCCCTTTAGAACAAAATTGCTAACCATGTTAGCTCCAAGGATGTTTAAATATGGCATGAATGTTTTTCAGCTTTTCTGTTTTGCTTTTTTGTGTTTATTCATGAAACAGATAAAAATCCAGTTGAATATAACGAAAATAACAGTTATAAGGGTGGAGCAGCCACTCCTTGTCTTGTTTCAGTAGTGTGTATAAAATGCCTCTGTAAAGGACCTCTTACTGATCTCCTGGTGACTCACACTCACTCTGTTGGAGCAGCATTAACACAGCATCCTCTCAGATGACATGCAGCCTCCTCTAAATGTCCGACAGCTGTTTGGTTTAAGGCTCGCTCTGCCACGCCCTTCTCTCCAGACATTTTTCCTCTCCCTGAATACCTCAGCTATGTACCAGCCCTGCTCTCCTCCTTCCATCACTGTTTCCTCTCACACATTTAAGGACAAAAGCACACAGCAACTGCTCAAGGTCACATGGATTTTCAGTATTAGCACTAATGTAGAAGGCTGCTGAAAGGACCATACCAGCAATTTTTAAATGTTTAAGCATAATAAATGAATGAATAAAGAAATTCCTGCATGCACATTACATTACC
Organism: Lucifuga dentata; assembly: GCA_014773175.1. Lineage (NCBI taxonomy): Eukaryota > Metazoa > Chordata > Actinopteri > Ophidiiformes > Bythitidae > Lucifuga > Lucifuga dentata. The sequence continues at coordinate 89,915 of VXCM01001559.1, read as the reverse complement.
GACAGCCAAATTCTTAAATATAAAACCATATTTTAGTTTTCCTGTTACTTTGCCAAATCCCCTAATCTTTCAAAATCAAATGTTCAGGTGATACACCCACCTTAAAATTCAATGTTTCACCTGCTAAAACTTATGCACGATTGTAGAAGGCACAGTCCTTTTAATTTCTCAATAAAAGTCATCTCAATTCAATTCAATGAGCTTTATTTAAAAGTCATCTTCTCCTGGGACTAAATTTCCTGGAGGAGACATACATTGTCTTCTGTGCAACTCTATGTTGGATGGTTAAATAAAGTTACTTTGACAAAAAAAAAAAAAAAANAAAAAAAAAAAAAAAAATGTATTAGACATAATATTTGCTGTGAGAGATTACCCATCTTAAGCATGTTTCAAGTCTCAGCAGGCTGATTTTTAATAACTGAAACCAATGTCAGTCTGGAAGACAGAAAAAACAATTCTAACATTTACCTCTCCAATAGTATGTTTCCGGAAAAGGCGTTGTCAGTAACATAACGTGTATGTGGGTTGTTGAGCTCAAACATGCAAAATGGTCAGTACTGCCCTTTAAGTACAGTCCCACCAAGATCACCTGCTGCTTGCAGCTTGTGTGACTCCATCTTGTCCACCCTGCATGGAGGAGTTTATCTTTACTCACCCTGAGCTGTGTTAAAAATAGTTTTATGAGAGTATTAAAACACAATAAGCCCCACGTCACCACTTACATGTTTCACCAGGTAAGTGTGATTTCACTGAAGTATCAAGAAGAGGAACGTGAACATTCTAATGCAACACAGCAGAGAGGTGTTGAATCAGTGCATGTAATTTATTGTGGCATTTCACTAGACTGCATAACACTGAGACGTTTTGTCCAACCCTATTTATGAGGTGTGGAATTAACTCCCCTCTGACACGGTCTCCACAAATGTCAGCATGATAAGCTTCATAAGGTGGGATTTACTACATGGCTTTTCTTCTGGGTTGCATTTGATTGCTTATACTTAATTGATATTTTAGTTAGTGTATTAATGGAGCACCATCAGTGCCAAAGACATCAAGTTGCATTCAATTTTTGATTTTTAATTATACGTAGTTCTCCCATTTGGCCAAATACCCAGTGGCCTCACTTATATCTTGCATTAGACATTATTGGGGGGGGNGGGGGGGGGGGGCATTGTTGCCTCACAGCAAGAAAGTCCTAGTTCAAATTCTGTGTGGATTTACATGTTCTCCCTGTGTCTGTATGGGTTCCCTCCTGGTGCTCCAGTTTTCTTCCTCCAAAGACATGGAGATTAGATGAATTGGGAACTTTAAATTGACAGTAGGTGTGAATGAGTCTGTCTGTATCAGCTCTGTGATAGGCCAGCGACCTGTTCAGGTATACCCTACTTCTCACCCAGTGACCTCTGGGATAAGTTCTAGTCCCCCATGACCCTGAATTGGATAAGTACATGCGGATGATGGATGGATTAGAAGTTATCGATATTTTTCACTAGGGAGGCAAGTCCTGAACTGCCCTGAAACCTTTGATGTTGATTGGTCCTTTACTTCTGCAACATGTTGACATCTAAATGCAACATGTGGGACTTTACCCACCTTTAGACCTGGATAGACACGCCCACCAGGTGTGAGGCTAGTGAGCCAGTGTTTGGTCACATCTGTGTTTCATAGTCTTTAGATGTTTCCAGCTCAAGCCTGAAGCAGCAGACCAATCAGAACAAAGCAGGCTTGTTGGTGGGGGTATTATGGTATGTTTTCACTCAGTGTGCACAATGGTACTGCAGCAAACGAGAGCAGAAGTAGTGTATTTTTTTAAGTATTGTAAAGGTTTTAAAAGATATAATTGAGAAAATGGAATTCTGTATGTGCACTTTAAAGGATTATAATGACAATCGTACATGTTTTAGCCCAATATATACAATCTGTATACATTTTACTGTCATCCGTTTCCCAAAATATACTATGTTAGCAATAAATTTCTAAGTTTTTTTCCTACCTTCCAGACTGCCAGAAAGAAAGAAAACAACTTTCCTTTCTTAGTGAAAATAGCATAATAAATGAATGCCTCAGTGTCGGTTTCACTTAAAAAGTCTCATTTACTTTGTCATCCCTTCTGCATCAAGGACATTACAAACATCCCTGCAGATTCTTTTCTTTCATAAAGCAGTTTACATTCCACTGCCTGTCACATCTACATGCATGTGTGTGTGTGTGTGTGTGTGTGTGTGTGTTGTCAGGTCCAGCCTGCAGATGAAAGGCACCAGAGGAGGGGGGACCCTCCTTGATGTGCGGCCCTCACTGAAGAGAAGCTGAGGGACAGATCAATAAGAGCTGCTGAATTATTAATCAGCACACAGTCGCCACTCACACCCAGGGAGACGCCGCCGTTTACTGTGCCTGGAAATTCGTAAGCATGTCATTAAAATTTGAACTACCCATCAGGTAATGACAATGACATGGACCACATGGTTATTTTGTGAACCATATTAATCGATAGCCTGGCAGTTGGTGTGAGCTGCAGCAATGGAAGCAAGCATGTCTTTTATGTCATTTTCTGTACACAAGCCAATCTCAGACAGAAATCAATAGAGAAGCATATTGAGCCAGGAGTGTGATACCAGACCTTCTGTTGGCTCAGCACTGCCACTACAATCCTCATAAGAAAAACAGAGCTGGGAAGTATCTAAGTACATTTACTCAAAGTACTCTACTGAAGTATAGATTTGAGGTACTTGTAATTTACTTGCACATTTCCATTCCGTGCTACTTTCTACTTCTACTCCACTACATTTTAGAGTGGATGAAAAACCTTGTTGATCTTCAGTATGATGCAATAACATTAATCTTACATGTTTTACTATGTAGATTTCACTTCTAAAACTTAGCTAAAACTTGATCAAGAGCAAAACAGAAAACTGAAAATGAGCCAGAGTTTGTCCAAAAAGACTAATTTTCATCTGGCCAGACGTATAAAAGGTACCCTAAAATCCGATAAAAAGCCATTAATACAAAGAACTATAAAATATATATCATCAACTCAGTACTATAGTGGAAAACAACTAAAACCAAGACAACAATACAAGAAAAGATACACAGATCACCAATGCATCACCAGCAGAACATAGAAGAAAGCAATAACAATAAAACAGGAAGCCAAACATTCGAAGGTAAAAAAAGAGAGAGAGAGAGAGAGATTTACAAAAGTTAGTTTTAAGGTTGAATTTAGAATGCAGCACTTATTTTTCCACTATGAAAGAGCATAAAAGCAGAGGACAAAAACATGACGTGAGTTGTGGGTGAAGTTAATAATGTAGTGTGGTGGTAATGCAGTTGCCACACGGACAACAACAGGAAGTACGCTTGCTGACACTGCAACATGACATTACTGCCCACTCATGATTATGTGCCTCCATCACTGTGTGAATACTGTTCACTCCACCCTTTTCCCTTTTTCCTCCCTGCCAGCATAACTGTTATGTGTACATGGGGAGAATATATCGAAGGATGATAACTATGTGTGTGTGTGTGTGTGTGTGTTTGGGTGGGCGTGGAGGGGTTGTATGGGAGTATATCTGCATTCATGAGCCATTGGAGAAATGTATCGGTAACATTTTACATACAAAAGGTGCACAGACTTGTAAGTGGCTACAAAAGGAATGACTGAATGAAATTACCCGCTAATTAACAAATATATAAAATGTATTTAAAGGACCATACCGGCGATTGTGCGTGTTTGAGCCCATTATATACAACCTGCATACATGTTAAGTTATTTACAACCAATTTCCAAACATAACACTGTATTTTAGTTTTCCTGTTGTATTTTTCAAATCTGTAATCTCTCAAAGTCAAATGTTCAGGTGATACACCCATGCTGCTAACACTGTAGAAGACATGGTTATTTTAATATCTCGGTAAAAACTGTCTTCTTCTGGGATTATATTATATTATATTTTATATACATATCTCAAACGTGTTTCAAGTTTCTACAGGTACTGTACTGTATAGTGTACTGGAATGAACTGAAACCAATGGCAGTCTGGAAGATAGGAAAAAAAAATCTGAAATTTACCGACAAAGTAGTATATTTGGGGACATGGTTGTCAGTAACGTAACATGTATATGGATTGTATATATTTGGGCTCAAACATGTATGATCGCAGGTATGTTCCTTTCAAGAAGTTAACTCATTATACTCATACCTCCACCAAGTTGAACGAGCCCCCAAAAAAGCATCTTTGTGTACCACATGATAACATCCAATGAGCTTTATCGCTTTATTAAGCTTTATTTATTCATGAGCGTTCTGATGAGCACCAGGTTTTGTAGTTTTGTATCTCTTCTATCAATTTGGCGCATAGCAGCGCTGAGTCTTTATTAATTGCATCGTGTGGGTGACAGCTGCACTCAAAGACATCATTACTGCTCTCCTCCTCCTCCTCCTCTTTCTCTCCTGGGATGAAAAGTGATCTTTTATGTTGTCAGATTGTCCCTGCAGCTTCATCGGTCAATCGCAGCAAAAGGAGACCTTCCAGCGGCTGAGCACAGGCCCGCCTGAAGCCAGAGATCTCGCTCTCTGACACACTAATGGACATTCAGTGATGGATACGCCGATGACCTCTGTGTCCTGTGAATCCATTTCATCATGACGTAAGGCCGTTAATACCGCTCCTGAGGGATTCTATCAGCAGCTTCAGCGACTTTAAAACTAGGGCACCGACAGTTTCTGATTGCTATGAAAGAGGACGGGATATTTGGTTCGGAGGTAGAACCGAGTTTTGACTTTTGTCAAGTATTTTTGTTTGATACTCAGTGTCGAAATTCTTAATGACATTTCCATGACTGCATTTGAATGAGCCACTTCTGCTATTTCAGTCCACACACACACACACACACACACACACACAGGTAAAAATTTTTGTGGACCATGTAAACCACTGATTAGTATCTATCAAGGCATCATACACAGTGTTTGGTCTAATTCCTCCACTGTGTAATTTTCAACAGATGATGCTGTTTATTTGGGATGGTTTTTTTTTAATAGATTTTTGGATGCAGACATTCCTTTGTGTTCTGTGTGTGTGTGTGTGTGTGTGTGCGAAGCTGTCGGCCATGATGACTGTGCACTCCTCCACCGGCTGAGGATCAGTATTCAAGGCACAAACCAGGAGGGGCCGCAGCATGACAGACAGCCGAACCGTATGAACCACTCCTGCAACACGTTGAAGGCACGGTGGGAGATTTTCCTGAAACATGGGAACATGGGGTGCTGAATTTCTGAACAGCTGAAATGATCCACTGCAGAACTGACTTTCAATTGGAGATCATTCTTTTCTGACTCAATGTTTTACTGCCTGGAACGTGATCGGTCCTTTACATGTGACCTCTGGAGGTGACACATCACCCAAACGCCTCATCCCACCTCATCCTCTGCCAGCTGAACTGTGAAATAACATGTTTCCTTTGGGTTTAATAGAGATCCAGCCAAGCTTTCATGCAATATAGAAACCAGTGTGTCATAAAGGCACATTATATTTCCTGTATCAGCAGGATGAAACATTTTAATAAAGGGAAACAAGCCTCCTTTTATTGGCTAATTTCACCACACATAATCTAATGGTGCTTTTCTGTGCACAATGACTGGTCTGTTACCCTCCCTGTATTCAACGCACCTTCACCTCCCTCTCCTGACGCATGGGAAAAATTGAATAACGTCTTGGTTCGGTCATTTTTACCCAAATCTTTCATATTGATATGCCTTTCCTGATGTAATTCAGAAAATATTGCCTCAGGGAAGCAGCATTACCAATCATCACCAGCATCACCAAAAATCTCTGTAATGATCCAACACTGCAAAAATCCAGAATTTAAATCAGAATCGTGACTGGCTTTAGTTAAATACAACCATATCCCACAATGAGGAAAGACGCTGGAGAGTGTCATTTGGGTATGGACTATTTCCTGACGTCAGTCTGTTTGAAGCCTCTGCCTCTGGGCTTTTGAATCTGCCTTCAAAGGTTCAGTCTGATGGTTACAGGGTCAAAGTTCACAGCCTCATTCTAGACGTCTTCTCAGTCTGTCAGCGTCTTTTTCTCATTCTGTGTCTCCACTTGGTGCTGTTACCTAACAAAGATGCTCAAGCACTCTGGAATCAAAGCTTTCCTCATTGTTAGAAATACAACAAGAAGGCTGATTCCCGGAAAACAATTTTTAGCAAATGTTCATGTCACTCATCTACACCCGAGACAACAAAAACTACTACGATTCACTGACATGTCACCTGTTCACTTCTGCAGAATGTATTCCAATGCTGCACTGCATCATTCTGAAACACGGCAATAAGCAAATCATCTCTGGTGACATATTAAATCTCACCAGGTTGATATTTGACACTCTCTGCCTTTGTGATGCATCCATGAGGAGTCTGGGCAGAGCCTGACTGAAAGCCTACACTGTGGCTGCTATGTGCAGGCTGTAGCAGTCAGCCTGTGATCCTGAGGGATTTGCTGCATTAGCTTCAGGCTGCACATGTCTCTGCAGCTTCATCTAGGCTTCATCTCTGTGTTGATGCAGCTATTTTACTGCAGCTGATGGATACAGTTACTGTCTGTCTGTGAATCAGTATAGATCTGAACCAGATGAGAAGAGAAGAATCTGCAGCATTGGCATGGTGAATGATGACTATGATGAAGCATTACACAATTGGATTTGTATCATTTGGTTTTGATATTGTTCAAAATAAGAGAATGAAGCAAAAGATTTGGAAGGAGTGCTACCCGGGACAGTGATGGCCAAAAGAAGGGTCGCTGGTTCAATCCTTGGATTGGCAGGAGAAATCTGGGTTGGGGAGGTGAATGAGCAGCACCTATCCCTCCATCATTATCACCACTGAGATGCCCTTGAGCAAGGCACCTGATCCCCAAATGCTCCAGTGGAGCTGCTCAGAGGCCAGCGATAAGTCTGTAGTTATACTGGGCGGCTTAGGATCAATAAAAAGCGGAATTTTTCTGATTGTAATCATTCAAATGTATACAAGCATTCACCATCGCAACAGTTTATCCTTCTGCTACTGATCATTTTCTTTAGTTTAGTGAACTCTTTTATGCGTTTCTGAAGAATAATGTGTGAAACTGAGGTAGCGAAAGTTTGTCTTCCAGTTTGTGTTTGTTTGTGCGAATGTGTGTGTGTGTGAGCTAGACATTCCTGCAAAAAAGAGTGTTCAATGCCCAGTGAACTACCCCTGAATAAATAAATGTTAAAAAAGAAAGAAAACATATGTATTAAGCGACATAAGGGGCTGTTTAGGCTCAATCACTGCCAGGTGGCCCCCTATGAAGGGTTTGGCTTAGTTAACAGAAATGTGCAATCCAGAGTGAACGCTTACATGCTGATTGTGATAATGAGATGGGGATTTGTCGTGAATTTATGCAGGGCTGACTAAAAGTTTTGCAACATTATCTTACAAACCACAAATAGCCACACAAATCGAAAACTTTAAGCTAACAAGAGAAGCCAGATCGAATAATTCCTTGTATCTTTTATTTACAGTAAGTGGGGGGAAAAAAATACTCAATTGCAAGTAAAAGTTTTGCATTCAAAATACTACCCGAATAAAAGTAAAGTGTACACCAGCATCAATAGTAAAAGTATTAACTGTGAAGAATGGTCCCTGTCAGATCGACCCTAGAGGAGGTATGAGCTGTCTGAGCGCCATCTGGCTTTTAGTGGTTTGATCCTTTATAATATATAATAAACAGACATACTATTTCTACTCTTTACATAACATATAATCACTACACAGAATGAGAGTTAAGATCTATCTACTGTACTTTCTTATCTCTGCTCCTGTATTAATTTGCCTGTTTCAGAGTGCAGATATGTGCAGGATAATACACCCAGCCTGTGTACTTTGTGTCTGACAGGCGACCAAAGTCACGAGTTTCACCATGTTCTTATGTGTTCTGCTTTTGAGGGGGATAGAAATAAATGAATAAGTAAAAGATATTATAGAGTCAGTCCTAGTTTTGAAAAATTTAAAAAGTTGATGGGCACAAGAAACATTAAAGATTTGTTTCATTTAGTTAAGTTTATTAAGAAAATATTGAAAATTTAATTTCTAAATGTAATTGACCTGTATGTACGTGCAAAGTGTTTTGGTTTGTATCTTTGGTTGTATGCTGGCTGTTACCTTGTTTTTTTCTTTTGTTCCTTATATGAAGAGGGGTCTAAAGGAAAATAAATAAATGAAAAGATGAAAATGAAAATTTAAACTTTGCTTTTTTTCTCTCTCTCTCTTGAATGCCCCTTGGTTAAGCCCACAAAGCTGCAGTAAACTCTGATTCTGCCATATTTATTGTAACTGAATGTGACACAAGCGTTCTTTTTTTTTGTTTTTGTTTTTGTTTTTTTTGTTTTTTTGTAACTAAGCCAGAGAGCAGAACACCAGCGTCTCTGCTGGATCCACGTTAACGCTGTCTTCAGCACATATGATCTCATGTCCAGCAGACAGATTACTTTCACATTACGCTCATTGATCTGAAATGCAGCCTGCACATGGGAGCCTGATCGATACAGAAATCCTCCCACAAAGAAAAAACATGGCAAGATAAAAACATGCAGAGGGGGAAAGTAACAAAGTATATTTACCCAAGTACAATTTTGAGGCACTTGTGCATTTCTTGAGTATTTTTATTTTGTTCCTATTTCTGCTTCTATTCCAAGACATTTCAGAGGGAAAAATTATTGCATTTAATTAATCTGCAGATTAAGACTTTTAAAAACACAAGATAAACTACATGAGCAAAAATACATAAATGAAACACAATAAGAGGCTGCTCCAAAATGGCTGCTGGCAAGCTGAATGCTGGAATTTCCACCAGAGCTTCTTCTGTACAAATGAACATTCATTTGTACTGAAACAGATGAACATTAATCTGTACAGCAACAGCTCTGGTGGACATGTTTCAGCATCCAGCATGTCAATGTCTCAACATCTGTGGCATTGTCATGTTGGACAAAATTTGCTATTTTGGCGTAGCCTTTCATTGTCTCCAGTATGAAGATTGTCTGCAAGTTGTTCCTGCTCAATGTCTAGACCCACAAAAACCCCATTCCATAGATGGATTGACCTCATTTGTGTCAGAGCAGAATGGATATCACCAAAATTTGTCTCATATCTCAACATATGAATTCTATGAATTTTTTTTTAATGGAATTTTACAAATGTTGGATTACCAGCTATTCCAGAAATAAATACACAGCATGGGGAAGTAGCCTTTAATTATTATGCCGAATATACCGTACTTGGAATCAGCTATCTGAACATATAAGCTGTGTCTGTAGTCTTTTTTATATTTCAGGTTTTTATGTTTTCAAAACCTTTTGAAAACATCCAGCACTAGTTCTGGATTCTTCATGTTTTTTATTTTTATGTATATGATTTTACTTTATTTATATTTTATTTAACCTATGGATGTACAGTATATGTGCACAGTATATACAGTATGTGTATGTGTATTTATATATGTATGTGTGTATTGCCTTTATATGAGTCATTATATTTCTATTTGTAACTATATTGTTTTTTCATTGCTATTTTAATTAACTACTGTAAAGCACCTTGCATTACCTTGTGTACAAAATATGCTATATAAATAAACTTGAAACATCAGATAACGTGACTTTGTATGTATATTTTTGTTCAGTATATAAATTAAATCAGCGGTTCTTAAACTGTGGCACATGTACCGCTAGTAATCCTTCCAGCTCCCCCTGGTGGTAAGCCAGGCAATTAAATTTATGTAGAGAATTAAAGCAATTGAAATCTATGGGAATTACTGTAGTAAATTTACAGATAAAATAAGTTTCATTGATAGCTTGATTTTATTCTTTTTTTTTTCTTTTTTCAGTTGCTGTATTTTTTGAAAATAGTCCAACATGTGCACACATGAGGTTTTTCCTGTGTGTTTACTTAGTGTTGGTGGCTTGTTGATGAGCTGGTACTTGGAACTTGGTGCAAAAAAATGAAAAACCGAGGATGGAGATAAAATATTGCTGTTGTCAGGTAAATATCATGTATCTCACCTTGGAAAAATGTGTTTTCTGACTTTATCTCAAAGGGATTCACAGAATAACCTGTAGTGTAAAGGGTCATGTAACCTTTTAACTGACCTGAACACGTGACAAATTTTTCAATACAACTTTTGGAATATCTCACATTATTTCATTCCAAAGTTCCAAAATCAGAGATACAAAGTTTTCCGTAACATATAAATGCATCAACAATGAGGACTTTTACCCATGATTCCATTTTACCTCCAACTTATTTTCTTTTAGTTCAGAAGAATTTTGAATGAGCTGTAGTGGAGTATTTTTTCACATTGAAGTAAAGAATTGGAGTATTTCTTCCATCAGCCACAGACATCAGTGACAAAGGTGAAAAGCAGGACTATGTAGTGAGCTAAACTCACTGTTATTATTGGAGATAAAAGCTCCAGACGTGTCACATAAACACAAACACACACAGCAAAACAAGCATTGCTATACACATTTCAGTGCATTCTGGACATTCGATAAACTCGGACTGACCTTTGACCTGTGCTGAAAACTGAGCCGTGTGTCTGGTCTCGAACAGCTGCAGTTCTTTGTTCAGGTTGCAAACAGTCAGATCAATGTTCCAGGAGTGTAAACCTATTTAACAAACCATCATTAAAAAGTTTATACATTTCAAGTTCCTCTGTCATTTTACAGTCAGAAAAAAAAAGAAATAATTGAATACAAATTATACATTGGATAATTAAGTAAGCATGACTGTCTTATTTTTCTTTGTTTTAACTTAAATGCTATATTTGCATGCTCAAGTCCGAACTAACAATCTGCATTACAACAATCATTTATTTCTGGACAAAACTCATCCTTTATTAGGAAAGAATTCATCACAAGGCCTAAATAACCAATCAAACAGCTTGTGAGAACTTAACAAAGGGAGAAATTAGTGATAAATATGACTGGAGGGCCACATTTCGCAGCAATTGATCTGAAATGGCATATAAAGTATGTGTAGCAATTACTACACTTTTACACCAATAACATTAAGAAACCATCATTTGCTGATAAAAACACACTTTTAATTACTGGATCCCCTAAATTGTTTAAAATTAAATGATTGACTTAGGTTTCTTTTTTTTAAATTTTCAAAAATCTAAAGGCAGATTTAGTAATTAACATTGAAAATGCAGCATACTGCAAACAGATATTGCTTACTTGAATGGGAAACAACAGGTTGTCACAGCAGAGTTTTTTTCTGGGCTTTGGCTGACTTTCTGTGCCGTCTTACCTCGCGTGATCTGTTTCCTGGCCGAGTCGAGGTGATGGCTTGTCGAAATTTCTCCAATCACGATCAGCATGCGATGCTTCCTGTGCTGGAACGTGGCTCCGGCTCGGTGTCTAGGGCGCTGAACAGGCTCCTCCGGCTCTCTTCGCTCCACTGAGGCAGCAGCTCTGATAGGGATTTCCATGGTAACAGTGCCACTAGTGGACGCTGAGCCCTTTTCCATCTCCATGACAACTGCATCCGGAGCAAGCACCATGACAGTGCAGGATGAGAAGGGAGGGCCAGTGGGTGTGGCTCTGTGGATGGTGACTTTCTGATTGGATCTCAGATTATGTGGCTATTTGATGTCACAGCATATGATTGGACAAAGGGAAAGAGGGATATGGGAATTTATGTGGATCATATTTCCAAAATGAGCTTGCTGAAGCTGACTGTCTGCAATGATAAAGATAATTGTGATGATGATGGACAGGGTGCAGATGAAGATTTTTCTGAGAGCTATGTAATCACATGAATTTATTTTTCATACATAGTGTTTGAAAACATCCATATCACAGTAGCAAGTATTTTTTAAAAGAATTTTTTGAAAACTAAGGGGGCTAATTGAGGTCCTTTGCAATAATCTTCATGCTGTTATATTAAACTGCCAGACAAAAGGTTCTATTTATAACAGTGCAATTGTAAGTACCAGGTGATGTGCTTTTGGTTCCCAAACTGACATTTCTTTGTACTTATCAGCAGCAAAACAAAGCTTAATCTGTGCAGAGACAAAAGTTAATACTTATAAAGGGTTGTTTTAGGCCTCAAAACATTTGAATAAGCTAATTTTTCCAAACAAAAGTCACGATTTAGCATTGTATGGGACAGCTGTATAAGCCTAATAAAAAGGCAGTATCTTATCATATGATTGAAGTCATAGGAAAAATTTGAATAATAAATCAATATGAATGTGACTGTAAAAGTATCTCAAACATACATGGCATATTTTAAAATTTGTGCTCCTGTTTAATACTCACATATGAAAATGACACTTGGGACTCATCAAGGACGATGATGATGATGATGATGATGATGATGATGATGATGATGATGATGATGATGCTCTGCATTACAGAAATCAGTGCAAACTGGGCAGAAATCCATGTAGGAGCAAAGCTGAAAAAACTGACAGGAATGGAGAAAATTGTTAAATTATAATCAAATATTCATACAAAATATGAGGCTTGTCTTGTACAGACCAACGATAAATTTCACTCATCTGCCTTTATCTTGTTCAGTTTTGCCTGTTTATGTAACTGATATGGTGACTTGAGAATGGTTCATTTTTACCTGAGGAAATGCTTTGCCTGGTTATGCTAATCTGCAAATTTGGCTATTTTGAATGTGCAAAATTGCATTTTGATGTTGGAATGAGAAGAAGAAACAAAACCATGTGACTGAATGGGATGATGACTGACCTCAGGAGTGTCCTCTGCATCTTTTGTGCTTATAACAATTTAATGAACTGGGTGAAAAATCCAAATATGAAATGACTGCAAGACAATCAAAAGCAACACTAAAAGAGAAGCCTTATTTTAAATGAGAAGTTGGGTTGTCGTATTATTGATGGAAGACATCAACTGAAAGTAAAGTAAAATGACTAAACCAGGATTTTATTTATTTATTTTTATGTAAAGAGAAGAAGCTGGGAAATTAAAGTCTTGTGTCACAAAAATCTATAATTTGTGCATGAACACGATCGTCTCATTTCTCTTCTGCAAGATGACCTAAGCTTATTGAATTCTCTCTGACAACATGAATGTTTCATTGTCTCAGCTTTGACTTTTATAGTCCCAGATGTTTTATAGCTGTTGTTGTTGTTCTTGTAACGAGAGGACAGATACTTCATTATTTCAATCTAGAAATATTTAGTGCAGGATCATTCTGGATGTGAATGGTTCATTTCCTTCGCTGGTCCTTTAACAAAAGCTGGTTTTGTGTTTAGTTGTGCTGCTGGCTGGAAGGTGACAGCAAGGGGTGACACCTCCTGCTGTGGTGATGGAGCACTGAGGGGCTTTTTGCTGCTTCTCTCATTAAATCTCTCTCCTCAGGATGGAGTTTATAACCAGGGGTGAGTCAGCACTAAAGCCACAGACACTTCAGAGACTACTGGCCTCTGCTGGAGGAAGTAGTTTGTATTTCAAATATATTTCTCAAGGATGATGATGTTTGCTTGAGTAAAGGCGTAAGTACAGAGAGTCGATTGATGTGTTCTGAAACAAACAAACAAAAAAAGCATCTAAAAACTGCTGTTTGCAAAATCAAGAACATAATTACAGATCAACAGGAAATCAATTTCCACTTTTGAAGCTTTTCGTTCACTGTTAGTACTGTTGTCATTCACTTTTTTCTTTTAAGCACTATTTTTTTTGCAGTGTTCACCCCATACAATCATTATTAATAACAGTTCCTAAACTCATTTTTTTAAAGTTCTTGTTCAACTTAAGTGGAGTTTATTTTTACAGCCCATTATCACAAAGTCTCAGAGGTTTTATTACAGGCCTGTTTATTCTAACCAGCCCCATGTCTTTCTAAGAAGAAAAGGAAAAACCCCTGTAAAAACAAATACATGAGAAAAACTTAAAGAAACATGAGGACAAATCAGACACAAATCCCCTCCAAAAAACTGGAGAAGCAAGAAATGATAAAGAAAGAAAACAGAGTTGTAACCACAGTGTAAAAACTATAATACAGCAATGGATATAACCCAGCAAGAGGATCTTAAAGTCCATTAGATTACTGTGAGTTGTTAAATTATGTAAATAGGAAAACAACAGACAGAGATTAAAATCAAGTGGCAAAGTACAGCTTGATAAGTGTAAACACAGTAAATATAAGAAGTTAACATATTTTACCATTGTTTAGTTCTCAGTATCTAATTAAAAAAAAAGCTCTCTGTTTATGGCTGCACTGAGTTATCAATAACTCAGACAAAACCCATGTTCACAGTCTTTAATAAGGGGATATTTAATTTTACAAACCAGGAATTTGTTTGCTTTCTACACATTACACACTACATCACTACAAAATACTTCTTTATGCTTTGAGCCTTGATGCACACTTCTTTGTCTTATATGATGATGATAATAACTAAATTATAGCATCTGCTATATTCCCAGTTAGATTTGACCACAATCAGTTTGACCTTATAAATCTATTTATACAGGTTTGAGACATAACAACAGCAAGACAAATTTCTATTCTGGTGTTTTATATGTCACATGAACACTGAGCGCACCTTTATTGGCTTTAATTAAAAGTTATTTTTAGGGAAAATTTTTTGAACAGCATTATCGTTTCAGCTTCATTTTGCGTCTGCAAATGAATCAAATCCTCACGACCATCGCGAAAGTGTTTGAATTGAGAGGAAATGAGCCCAGAATCCACATTTAAGAAATGCCTTTGCATCTTTGCGTGGCGTGCGTGTGTTCCACACCCTCTCCGCGAAACGCAGGCAGGAAGGAGCGACGCCGGACGCCTCATTATTCCATCCAAAAGGGACAGTGAAAGAAACTGGGGGGGAAACCGGGAGCTGATATATTGATTTCCAAGGTAAATCTGTTTATGTTGTTTTTTTGTTTTGTTTTGTTTTGTTTTGTTTTTTGCATTGTGGGATAAATGAAACATGTTGGTGATGGGGTAGAAAAAAGGTGCAGCATCTTTTGCTTGCAGCGTATTCCAGTGTGTGCGTGTGTGTGTGCGCGCGCGTGTGTGTAAGTGTGTGTGTATGTGTTAGTGTGTTAGCTCTAGCAGAGGTGGCTCATATTAGACATTTTGGCTACTGCCTGCGCATTTCCAAATGTGGGTGTCAGCCCGACCTGCAAAAATGACGACGGAGCTCAACTTTGCGGTGCCAGTCGGCGAGGTTGGCTCAGGATGCTGATGTCCATGCATTTTTTTTTTGCATGAATATAGGTCCTCTGCGAGCTGCACGTGTGGCTGTGTAGCAAAGTCAGGTAGTCGTTACGTGCTTTGTTACAAGCCTCGGTGTCCCCATATTGTCCTTCTGATCCCTGATAAGGCCCACAGCTGCTGTCTGATTCATATTGGAGCAAAATTAAAAATTAAAAATGCTCCAGAGACATGAAATAGTCAGACAGACTGATATCCTGCACACTTGAGGAGTGTCTGGGTGCTGAAATGATTAAATTGCAATCTCTGTCCTTACGCTTCATAATATTGCTATTACTGATGATCTTAACTTACCTCATTGTATTAGTTTGTTGTTATCAAAATACCTGTGGTGTTCCTTGTTTGGTTTTATTGTTATACATTAATAGCATCTTTCTAAATTGTAATCCCTGTAATTCTTAAATTAAAAGGATTCAGTGATGACTCTTACTCAGGGTCACATTTACCCTTCAGGATGATGATGGTTAATCTGTTAAACTCTGAGAGGAGGAAGATGAGATTTTTTTTTTTTTTTTTTTTTTCAGCACCAGTATTGCTTATTTCACTTTGGGGTTTTGAGTCCTTTTGAGGCAACAGCTTACTTTTCCAACTGTCTGAACTGGTCCATAATTGAATCATTTTTGTTTTATACTTTGTCTCATTGATTCTGTATTTGCATGCACAATGATACAGAAACTGTGGTGTCTCCATGGAAACTGAGGCTGTCAAATCATGGGAAAGAGACGTGAACATTTGAAAAGATGCCTGTTAATCCTCTAAACTAAGTGGAGATCAGGACCACTGACAATGAAATCTCACAAAAGATTATATCTAATTATCATGACCAAAATCTAACCTCTTCCCATTTGTAAAACCAGCAGTCATGCTCACAGTGCAGACAGACATTCATTCTGCTTGTTTTGACTTCAACATTCAATCATCCATGTTTTAGGATATAGAAGATTATGTCCTCATATGGTTATAAAAGGATGAAAATAGTACTTTACAGTACAAAATTCATCTGCACAATGAAAAGCTGAATTTGTATTTAATAGTTCCTCATTTTTCCTCAAGATTTTCAAGGATGGCTCAAATATGCACATATTCTGCATTCATCCTGGCACCCCCATGCAACCATTATTCTCCTTTTAAAAGTATTTATTTTTACCTTAGAGGAAAATACAGGATCAGCTCACTGTTGGGGGTGTTTTTACCAAAGTTTTTAAAAGAATGATAGAAACGATAGTTTAAAAAAAAAACAGTCAACCTATATCTCTGTAGTCCCTTGAAACAAATCAAGGACCCCTGAAGGTCTCTGAGATCCCACTGAGGAATACACTGGCCTAGATTTCTCTCTTTCATGTGATTTATTTTTACAATGTGCAAAACCCCACAATACAACAAAACTTGTTAAATAATGAAACATCTTTTATAATTGGAAATACAAGAAAAACATAGTCAAAGGGATATTGAAATAATGGACAAAAGACAGAGAATTTAAAAATGAATTTGAGTAGTATGATGGGAAATAGCACATAACATGGAAACTTAAAAAAAATACAATAATCATTTCATGTTTACAAAATATTGATGGTTCATTAATGAGTATATAGAAAATATTTAATTTAAATAACACTAAAATGTAAAGATTAATAAACAGGGAATGGTAAATCAAGAGGGAATCAACATTTTTCTTTTAGAATCTTTATTTACAACCCAGAGCTATTAGGTCTAACATATTTAGTGATAGTGAAGTTTAGTGAACTTCGTACAGACCAGATGGCATTAGAATGTGAAAGTCCATTTGTTAAAGGCTGTATTATATAATTGGTATAAGTTGTTAGTTTATAACAATAAATGAAATTCATCAATAATTTGGACAATTTGTTTATTGTTGAATCGTATAACATTCGGTTCATTACTAAAAGGTATAACATCACAACCCCTCCCNCCCCCCCAAAAAAAAACCCACTTACACCACGTGACTACGTGGTACGTAGCAAACCACGTGACGTTGCTGTACCTGCTGGACCAATAAAATCGCTTCTAGATAGTTTTGCCGCGCTACGTTGAGCTGGAGTGTGTGTGTGTTTTCTGGAGAAAACGGCTGAAAGGTTTGTAAAATGATTGATATGTGATGTCATATTTTTGGTGATTTTGCTAAATGTATCTGTCAAGCTTTCACTGTTATGTGACGTGTGTGTGAAGTATTTTTACGGAGGACACCGGCTCTGTACTGGGTAGCAGCACGCTTTGTTGTGGGGTGGAGCTTTATTAGCTGGCAGACTTTAAGTTTTGCTAACATGCTAACTTGTTAGCCATAGTCAACAATAAGTGGCATTATACTCTCATGCTACCTGCGCTGTTTCGCTAATGCTTGGCTAATGTTTGGCTAGCTTACAGCCCGTTTCCGCTCCACTACCTGACCTGACATGGAACCCGGGGGAAGTGAGTTGGACTCCAGCCTGCCTCAGCCCGAGAACCCGTGCCTGATCGTGGAGGACTCCCAGCCGGATAGTGTTGCTCTGGAGGACGACCCCGAGAGCAGCTACCGAGCTCTGCTGGCCCGTCGCCTGTCCAATCTGCAGCCCACTGCCCGCAGTCCGGTTCTGGTAAGCTATAAATCAGCCTTATCTCCCTGACTAATTTACGGTTCGTGCTGCAGCCATGATGACCCACTTTCCTTGCGGTTTCGGGAGATTGTAGATGAGTGTATTGTAAGTTTATTGATCTGGATGCATCATAGAGAGAGAGAGAGAGAGAGAGAGAGAGAGAGAGAGAGAGAGAGAATAATGTAACATTGGCCCCAACCACCCAGCTTGCTGTCCTGCGTCCATGAAACGGTTTGCTTTGGCTTTACTTGTCTCAAACTGCAGACAGGTAGTTCACTTCAAGCTGCAAAATCGGAGTTTACAGGAAACATTATGCATCCAGGTCCTGCACCCATCTGGGACTCTGGCTTTTAAACTGTAGGATGTAAACAGCTTACCTCTCACCAGCGTGGGGTAGAAGGATTAAAATATATTTTACACCACTTTGATCTAGTTTAATCAAATCTCAAATTTGATTCATTTTAGTCCTCATAAATCGTTTGTTTTCGTTGTGGACGTATCAGACAGGAACAGGAGCTCCACTGATTTTACACATGAAATTCAGTTTATTGGTCATGTGGACCACTGTTCACCATGTGAAAATAACTGTTTAAAGGCTTTTGTGGGTGGAGAAATTGCTGCAAAAAGTCTGGAAAACTGACTCTTAAACTTATTATGAAATTCAGTGAAAATTCCAGGAGTGGCTTTAGATTTCAAACTGGTAGATCAGCAACATGAAGTAACCCTTGCGATGACTTAAGGGTCATTTTCCCAATTGTCAATTAAAAAAAGAGGCCATTATTGTCATTAGTATGGATACCAAAAAGTAGATTGAGTATCCTGATTGCAGGACTCTTCTCTTAAGGCTAAATATTGATGGTCTATAGGACGGAAATGTTACATGCCGAGTTGCCGACAATGTTTGGGGAATTCTTGACTTTTTCAGTCTGCAGAATTTTGATCATACTCGTGTTGATAATGGCAAACGGATCAAAGCTTTGGAATTTTCTTCTTCAGACCTGCTGATGCGGATTTAGACTGATGACAACAGATTCCTCTTTCATTTTATTTTAATATAAAGTTTAAAGTAGCGTAATATTCTGATTTGTAGGACAGCTGGTGTTGGTTGGTGGCTATTTATTTGTTTATCTATTTATCTATCTATCAGGAACTGATATCCTCACCGCTTGGAAGCAGGTGCTCTCAGACTGACAGCCAATCAGAGAGTGTGAAGAGCAACAGCCAGGCTGGACCCGGTCAGTGCTTTATCAGTGTGTGCGCCTGCATGTGTGTGTGTGCGCTTTGGCATTACAAAAAAACAGACGACTGTGTTTTCTTCATTTAGGTGTTCTGGCAACAGCCAATTCCAGTACAGCGTTCCAGGAGGAGAGTCAGGTTTTTGACATCTGCCCTCCTCCAAAGAAGCAAAAGTATGTAGCTACCAGGCTTTTATGGTTGTTGTTTTATTTTTTCCTTAATGATCCACAGGTCAGGTGGTGATGACGTGTTTTTGCTCTGGTTCTTTCATCTTTTAGGTGTGCGCCACAGGATACCAACATGGATTCCGGAGCCGATTCTACCACACACTGCATTCAGTCTGAAGGTTGGAACTTTTCTCACATATCAAGGAAGAATAATTTCCACATCCATCACAGCAATTTTTTTAGGAATTAAAATGATCGTGTGTGTTATTAATCCTGCTGATGTGTGTGTGTATATGCTCATGTGTTGTGTTTCAGAAGGAAACTCTCAATTTGGCTTTCTCGAGCTCTCTGAGAGTCAGGGTCTTTGTGGTGAAGTGAGTAGTCAGGAGGAAGAGGAAGATGTTGTTTCTCAGCCAGGCAGCAAGAGGCACACCAAATTAGGTATGAAGACTTTTATTCATGCTGTGATGATATATATCTATATATATGTATGAATGTATATATACAGGCCTCTGATCTCCTTTGGGCTTATACAGAGAAGATGACCTGTGCTACAAAGGAGCTGCAGTCTGGCCTGGCATTTTGGTGATTTGAGGAATCAAATGAGATTGAAGCATTTACACTGCATGCTTTAGTGATCCTGTTGCTCTTTGGGCAACTCAAGACGCATGAAGTGAAGTGGAAATGGAATGAAAATGTCTTGGGCAGCCATTGCACCAGCAATGGCTTTGCCTTCATGCTGGTGCTCTGTTGCTGAAATGCTTGGCTGTGTGTGTTTGTGTGTGAGGGAAGTAAATTCCTGATCACACTGGAAAGCAGTATTTATGTTCATCACTAGGCACCAAAGCAGAACATTGGTGATATCATCCAAGTTACGCAACAGAGCCCAGCTGATATATTAGTGGGCCAGTCTGCCTCAAAGATGGAGCCTGTCTGTCAGGCTTTTGTTTTGTTTTTTTTTGTTTTTTTTTTGTGTGTGTGTGTGTGACCAAGTTTTTATTAATTTCTTCATATAATGAACACGGACAGGAAATATGTGAGATCATCACTTTACAAAAAAGGAAAACAACTGCAACAGACAAAATAATAACCCTCCAGACTCCAGAAGAAAAAGCACTTGCACCATTATTACTATTATTATCATCATCATCATCATTATTATTTTATGTTCCTTTCCAAGTCCAAATCCATAGCCCTATAATCCTCACCTCCTAATTTTTTTTTTTTTTTCCCCCTTATCCCCACAGAACAGAGCATCAGCTCCGGGACTTCAGTGAGTGAGGACAACAAAGCAGTGAGGTAAAACTCCTTGTGCTGTTTTACACTCTGTTTCTCACCGCTGCATGTGATCCCCTGGTACTGTAGCAGCATTTTTTTTATTTTTGTTTTAATGTCCTCCAGGTCTGAGGTGAGCTCCAGCAGCTCATCAGAGCTTCTGGGTCAGTCAGGCCAGCAGCTGAACGTCCAGGCTCTGCTGCACTCACAGGGCCTACAGGCCTCCGAGCAGGAGATCCCATCCTCACAAGAAGACCTGTTCAACGCCAGCAAGACAGGTACACGCATATACGTGTAACGCCAGTTTTTGAAGTCATGGCCTGGAAGATTTTTCGACAAGAAATCCTCAGTCTAACAAGCTTTTAAAATCGCACAAACAAAACCCAGACACTTTGATGGATTACCCACCTCAAGCAGATTTTCAGTTGCTGCAAGCTGATTTTCACGAAATGCTGAAATGAACAGAAAAACGGCGGCTGCTTGGAAGTCAGAAAAAGCATCCAAAAATCATCCTTCATCCAAAATTACTGTTAATTTTACTGTACTAAAGGCAAATTTATTTATATAGCCCCATTCAAACACAAAGGCAACTCATTGTTTTACACGAGGCAAAAATGCATTAAAACAACATGTAAAAGATAAGAACAAAACAGAATAAAACATTTAAAAGACAATGAGGGAAAAAAATAAAATAAAAAGATAAAATGAAATAAAATCAAACAGAATAATCTATACTGCAGTTACAGTTCAGAATTAATTAGCCCCAGATTGAATTTTGGTACAGATATTTAATTTGGTTTAATAAATAGCAGTGCCAAAAAGAAAAGTCCGAAGCCTGGATTTAAAAGCGTTTACAGTGGAGCAGATCCAAGATCTTCTGGAAGTTTGTTGCAGAGTTATGGAGCATAAAAACTGAAGGCTGCCTTTGTTCTGACTTTGGGAACAAGAAGCAGACCAGAACCAGACGAGCTGAGAGGTCTGGAGGGTTCCAACGACAGAATCATGTCAGAGAGATATTTTAGCCCTGAGCCATGCAGAGCTTTATAAACTAGTAAGGCAATTTTAAAATAAGTTCTGACACACAGGCAGCAGGCCAGTGATGATGCACTCTTCTTTCTTAGTTTCTTAGTTTTAGTCAGAAAAGTGGCAGCATTAAAAACAAAAAAAAACCACTGGTATGGCCCTTTAAGGGTCACAGATGTCACACTAATAGAAATTGAAGTCCTTCGTTTTGTGTATTTTACAGTCAGGTGAACATGATAACCTAACAGGAAATATTCTGCTTGATACCATTTGAAACTTTTACAACTATGTTTATCTCTTTGTTATGTATATATGGAGTGTATGTCTTTTGTCCCTCTGTGTTCCTTTAAGGCGCTGCTGTGGACAGCACAGTATCTGAGCCGGAGCAGCAGGCCCTGCCCACCTCCACACCAGCCCACACCCTGCGGCTGCTGCACCTCTCTGGACAGTCTGGACAGGGAATGCTGGTGCAGGAGAGCCTNCACACCCTGCGGCTGCTGCACCTCTCTGGACAGTCTGGACAGGGAATGCTGGTGCAGGAGAGCCTTTCCCAGTAAGTCACGGAAATAACCTCACACTGTGGAAACTCGTCCGTCTGCCTCATCACGCGATGACTAATGAGCAAAATCACCAGATGTTCTCGTCTCTTTGCCGTTTTTGTAGGAGCTCCGTTGATTACGTCGCTCCCACCCAAGATGACATCACCAAGACTCCGTTGATCGTTCCCAGCTCACCAACCGGACCAGACAGCGAACACAGTAACGGTGCAGGATGTAAATTAAAGGACCATGATGTCCAGTTTGCATGTTTAAAGGATCATACCACCCATTTTACATGTTTGAGCCTAATAAATTCAATGTTCAGACATGTAAGGTTATTGATAATCATTTCCCAAAGGATAAAACCGTATTTCAGCTTTCTTGATATTTTACAAAATCTCTTAATCTTTCAAAATCAAATACTCAAGCGCTACACCCACCTTAAAAATCGATGTTTCGCCTGCTAATAGGTACGCAAAATTATGAAGTCACGGTTGTTTAAATTTGTCGATAAACGCAGGTCTTCTTTTGGGACTATATTCCCTGGTGGAGACATACATTCACTCCACACTTTTTATTGCGCTTAAACGCTAAAATTACGAAACTTCGAAAAAAAACCCTGAAAATATGTGTTGTTCACAATAATGGATTACCTATCCCAAAAACGTTTCAAGTATCAACAAGTTGATTTTAATAGCAAACTGATACCAAAGGCAGTCTTGGAAGGTAGAAAAAAAGAATCTAAAATGTACCACTCCAGTAGTATGTTTTGGGAAATGGTTATCAATAAAGCAGTTTATATATTTAATGGGCTCAAACATGCATGATTGCTGGTATGTTCCTTTAAGGAGGGTATTTAGCTGATGAGGAGAGCTCAATTATTTGCTTCAATAGGTGGCGATGAACCCATGGACACGTCGCTGCCCCCAGACGACCAGCCGCCAGAAAAGCAGGAAGAGCCGATGGAAACAGACGCCGTGTCAAAGCCACACCCATCTACATCCACCTCCATGTCCCAGAATTCCCAGAGTTTTGTTTTGAACAAGATGCTCTCTGTACCATCCCAGCCAGAGTTTTCTCATGTAAATAATTCTTTTTTTTTTTTGTTTTTTAATTTTATTATATATTTATTTCCCAAGTGTTCCTGTCCTGTTTGTTAGTTAATGTGATTTCTGAACTTGTGTGAACTAATGGCCTTGCTAGAGAAAATTAATTAATGATGACAGGTGCAGATCATGGCATGTTTTTAAATCTTAATGTTGCCTGATAAGGCATATTAAAAATTTCTGCTCGCTTTCCCATGAACTACGGCACATAACTGAAGGAAAAATGTCTGACGTTTGTCCAATGATCTTCTGTTAGTATGTATATTTTAAAGCAAATAAGTATCCACACGCAGATTAAACTAAAGCTAAACATTTTCTATCATTAAAATACAAAATTAACCTTGGCAGAGGTTGATTTCTTGGCACATGCCCTAGTTTTAATCAGGAAATTAATAAATGAATGTTACATGATTTGTGATTTGCCTTGTGTTCCGTTTCTCCAGGATGTGTTTGTCTCGACTCTGAGCCAGGAGGCCGGCAGCAGCAACACCGCCACTCTGCAGCAGACGGATAATAAGACACGGTCTCCATCTTTGGAGTCGGCTCCTTTCATTTTGCCGTTGCAGCTCTCTGTGAACACGGACACGGACTCGGCTCTGCAGACATCGGTGCAGGCTGAGGAGGACAGTCAGGCCACGCAGATAGAGGAAGTGGAAGAGCTGCCTGGCGTGGGCACCAGCGACTCTGCGATTCCACGCAGCCCTCAGAGGAGTGAGGCCAACAGCGTCGCCTCACAGTCTCAAACTTCCACCAGTACCAGAGCTTCTGCTGCAAGTGACTTGCCAAAGCATCTCCAACATGCCGAGATCGAGTCCAATCTGTCGCAAAAGACTGAATTGCAGAAATGGACGGCAACGGCTTTGAATGCTCAAAAAATGAACGTAAGCGACGGCAAGAACGAGAGCAAAGCAGCGACCCCCACTGATTCCGTGTCCTGCTCGCAACTGAAGTCTGATTCCACAGATTTGACGATTAACAGCTGCGTGCAGGAAACGCCGTCAGACATGACTCCATGCAGTTTGGCCTCGCCGTCTGTGATCTCTCAGACACCCAGTGTGGCTACAATGAAGAGTGCGGAGAATTCTGCGGACTTGAGAAAAGGTGGAACTCCAAAGAATTGGTCAGAAGAGTCGTCACAGGAACGTACGGTGTTTGACAACAGTCAACCGGACAGAGACATGACTGGCGATGGCGAGCAGAGTGGAGAAGAAGAAGAGTTTTTGATGGAGCAGGAGGAAGGGGAGGGCACAGCGGGAGGCGGCGCCTCAGGAATGGCTCTGGCTCTCTCTCAGAGTCAGGCATTGTCACCTGAGCCCATGGAGGAGGAGATCGCAGATGGAGAGGAGAACGACAGCGTCACGCTGCATAAAGACAGCGAGAGAGTCTCTCAGATCCTGGAGAAAGACATGCAGCCGAAGATGAACAGCTCCCAGCCAGTCGCACACAAAGCATCTGCCTCCACTAATGGCCATGAGTCTCAGGCTCAGGAGGATCATGCTTCCGGTAGGCTGTCCCAGACTGAGAAGGTGGGGCCTGAACCAGAGGGTTTCAAAGACAAGAGCCTCAGCGACAGCTCAGGAGGTAAGATGGGTACCGACAGCAGCTTTAAATCTTAAAGGACCACACCGCCAAGCATGCATGTTTGAGTCCAATATATGCAATCTGTACATACGTTATGTTACTAACAACCATATCCTAAAATATACGACTTTAGCTGTAAATTTCAGAATTTTTTGTTCCTGCTGTCCCAACTGCAGTAGGCTTCAGTTCATTCCATACGCTATTAAAATCAACTTGGAGAGACTTGAAACATGCTTGAGATACATAATCCATTACAACAAACAACATGTCTATTAGGTTTTTTTGCCGAAATGACTTTATTTAACGGAGCTGCATGGATGACGATGTATGTCTCCACCAAGAAATATAGTCCCAGGAGAAGAGGCTTTTATCAATTAAAATGATGTGCCTTCTACAATCGTGCATAAGTGTTAGAAGGCGAAAGCTGAATTTTAAGGTGTGTGTATCACCTGGACATTTGATTTTGAAAGATTAGAGGATTTGAAAAAATAGCAGGAAAACTAAAATATGGTTTTATGTTTTGGAAATTGACTGTCAGTAACATAACATGTATGCAGGTTGTAAAAATTGGGCTCAAACATGCACGATCATCAGAATGGTCCTTTAATGTTCTGTGAGTAACATGCCAAGCTAGTCTATAACGTTTTCATCCCAAGAACTGCCGGATGAGCTCAGGGCACTGTTGTTGAATTTACACACTTTTTTTGGGGTATGGACTGACAGATGCCAAAGCATTTTAGAGGTTTTTGTCGGTTTGGGGAGACGTGTGTCGTTTCTGGCCAGATAGTTGTGGTGGCAAAATGTGCCTCTGATGTGAAAGTGCACTGAAAGGTTTTAATCTTGTTGTCAATCATCTTTTCCCGCCGCAGAAATCCCCTTTCACTTCACGCTCCCTAAAGAAGGAGAGCTGATTGGCCCCGCTGTCGGCACCACGCCCCCTCTCATCGGCCAGCTGAAGCAGGTGCCAAGACACAGCACTCCCATTGGTGGGTTCTTGTGCCAAATTACAGCTGCACAGCATCGTGCCTGCATAAAGTCAAATGACATAAAACTTCTCTGACTTTGCGTCACCAACATGACTGACTGAATTTCAGTGTTTTCTTTCTGCCACTCCTCTTTTTTTTCATGCAGAGATCGCCTCCTTTTCCAAGAAGTCAGACATGGTGGGCGACGTCTCCGTGGAGGAGGCGATGGCGGCCAGTGACATCATGTCGGGGGAAAGCGGGGAGGACACGGTGGAGAGGGGAGACGGAAAGCTGAGTTTGCGGATGAAGCTGGTGACCCCCGTAGAGGAGGGCAGCCTGGAGCGCTTCAGCCTGCAGAGTAAAAAGCTCTCAGCTTCCTTCAGAGCAGCTGCTCGCACTCATGCACGTCTCTCCTGCAGCGATAAGCTGGTTTCCATGGAGACACTGCATGTGCTTCTGCTCTCATCACTCTCTCAGTAATACATATCTTCTCCCCCCCCNTCCCCCCCCAGAACCAGCACTATCAGATGAGGATGGAGCCGTTGTCAAGGTTACCACCGTTGCCAAGGCTGTAACCAGGTAACCCGCTGCTGTCTCTCTATGCATATTGGCTGAATTTCATCAGAAGTGTGTTATTGCCTCCCAGTAAGGACATGATTTTTACCCAGTGATTTATTGGTTTATCCAAAAAATCTCTAATAAAGCCAAAGTAATGGAAATTTTTAAGCTATTTTTTTGTTTTAAAACTCAGATTCCATTGACGTGATTTTTGATGAAATCAAAGCTTAAACATTTTGTGCTCTGGTGTTTGCATTGATTTTTCTCATGACGGCCTGTAATTAAAATCAAAACTTGTAAGGATTTCAGGAAGCGATAAACAGAATCCGCGTCAGCCAATCACAGCACTGGGTCAGCATCAGCTGCAGAAAGCCTGATCCATTTCTGATCCTTTGTTGTCTGTGAACCACGGAGCTCCAGGGGTGCAGCAGCTGTAAAAAATGCTTCTTAAAACTTTTATGATAAAATCAGCGGTATGTTAAGATTGGCCATCCGTCATTGGAGAAATTTAATTGTATTTTGCTGCTGCTTGATCCAATAAACCTGCAGTAATTAAGCTAAATTATATGACCAGTAAACATATCCTGAAAAAAAAAAAAAAAANGAAAAAAAAAAAAAAAAGAGTGTAGATTTAAAGTGATGCATGATGTCTTTTTTGATAGGCTGGGGAAAGTTGTCGTGATATTAACTCAGCAGTAGAGAGTTATTAATTTCAGGTTTAAATCATTATTTGGAGAATCCTTCACAGCAGATAGCTGTAGATCCATGGTTCATGTAAACACAGAAGCATTCGAACATCTTTATTGAGGCTGGGATGTGCTGCGATTCTGTCTCTGAGCGCAGGTTTCTTCTTTTTTCTTTAAACGTGGACAGTTTTCTGACTGAAAGTTGTTCCAGTTGAGCATTTTTCGAGTTTATTTTTACTGGGCTCATCATGTTACTGGAAAAAGGCTTCTAAACCATTTTGTGCAGAATCATCATGTAGTCTGTAAGGGGTCAGAGAGGTTTTTTTCACCTCTGACCCCTGGAATCGGTGTTCTAGTTGGCGTGTTAAATGACTTTTAGATTAGCGAGTCAGAGAGCGAGGGAAGCTTGTTGTGCTGGTTTTGCATATTTGTTTTTTTGTCTGTGCAGCCCGTCGGTGTTCAGTCGTGTCAGGCAGGTTCACAGACAGCAGGAGGCAGAGGAGGAGAGTCAGCCTGGAGACGCCACACCTGTCAGGTAAACACAAACACACAAATGCAGGCCAAAGCCCCTGCAGCTCCTGAAGAGTTTCCTGACAGAACTTCCATTGCAAGTTTCATGTGTAACGCCCTTTAATTTTTTTTTTTTTTTAAGCCATCATAAACCTTTAATAATCACCTGACTTGTTTTGTATCCTGTTTTGGAGAAATCTGTCTCTGTGCTGCTGAGGAGCGTTCCAATTTTTCACCGAAAAATGCATCAAAGCTTGCATTTAAATATTCTGCAGTAGTTATCGACCAGGAAAGATGCACAAAAAAGGCACCGAATAAAGAAATCGACCACAATTACCGATGCGGATTCAGGCTAATATCGCATGGCTTTTGTGTTTTCTGAAATATAGAAGGTGAAAAATTACCAAAAACGGTGGAAATTTTTACTTTCCAAATGACAGACAGCAGATTCACACAGGATTAAGATGATGGACAACATCACAATTACAAATCATGTGAGGCCCACAGAAAACACTAGACATATACTGAGTTTGGTGCTGAACCACCAGAACACAGCATCATGTTAAAATGTGCTGTGTGTGTTGTTTATTAATAATGAATCCCTCCGGCCTCTGACCTGCCGGAGGCTCACACTTCCATTTAACCTGAGGAAGCATGAATAGATGTCCTCTGCTGTAATGACTTTCAGCAGACAGAAATAGGTCTCACATACCCGGTGTGTGTGAGACAACGAGACCTACTTTCGGAGCGTGGAGGTGGGACGGATGGTTATTTTTGGCGCTGTGTAGATACTCTGGAGACATGTTAGGTGAAGTTTCATCCTCTGGTTGCTGCCAAGTAAGGTCTTAACAAAATGTCATCTTTGCTCACACCATCTCTTTTATCCCCTCTCTTTCTCACACTGAGCGTTTGAGGACTGCAAAAGAGTTCCATTTTATTTTTAGCCACATTAGTGGCATGATGGTGTTGAGCAGCATCAGGTCCAACATTTTGATCCAGAACCAAAGATACTCAGATGAGCAGCGAAATATCTTCTAGATTCAACATGTCCTGTTACATCAAACTACTGCTCGAGATCCAGAGTCTTGACAAGCATTAGTTTAAAGGACCATACCAGTTAGTTTGCCTAATATATACAACCTGATACACGTTACATTACTGGCAGCCAATTTCCAAAACTTAAAAACATATTTTAGTTTTCCTGTTATTTTACCAATATTTCAAAATCAATGTTTAGGTGATACGCCCATCTTAATATTCAATGTTTCACCTTATAACACTTATCCACGATTGTAGAAGGCACATTTTAATTTCTCTATAAAAGCCATCTTCTCCTGGGACTATATTTCCTGGTGGAGACACACATTGTCTTCCATGCAGCTTCATGTTGGATTGGTTAAATAAACTTACTTCGACAAAAAAACTTTAGAAACGTCATGTTCACTGCGATGGATTACTTACCTCAAATGGCGTTTCACATCTCTACAAGTTGGTTTTAATAGCGAACTAAAACCAATGGCAGTCTGGAAGGTAGGAAAAAAAAAAAAAAGCTAAAATGTACCACTCTGGTATTATGTTTTGGGAAATGGATGTCAATAACGTAACATATAAGCGCTTTGTAATTATTGGGCTCAAACACACGATCGTCAGTATGCTCCTTTAAGAGCGCTCTGAAAACAGGAAATTTCTAGGGCGACGTTTGGAAGAATGTTTGAGTATTCAAGTGTAATTTACCCGTAACTTAATTCTCCATGAGTTTGAAGCATTAATTAGTGTTCATTTTGTCACTAAAAATCATGAAGGGGCTAAATAAAAGCCACATTCAATAAAATAAAAAAGTCAAACTGCATAAATGACTTTAGACTTAGGTAGTTAAATTTATGTCGAGAGATATACTTGGTTTATGTGGCTGTTGGTATTACATTTTAAAATTATTTATTTATATATATTTATTGGTGATCTGTCTGATGTCCTGCTGATTTTTTTTTTTTTTTTTTTTTTTTTTTTTAATCCTCTTTGCAGGGGGGAGCTGTTTGCATCGCCTCAGAGGAGCTCACAGACTTCATCACTGGGATGCAACAGCCTCCCAAACAGCCAATCAGAATCTTCGCAACCAAAAGTACCAGCAACTCCGCGGCAAACCTCCAAGGAGCCCACCGCCCCCACTGCTCTGTCCGTCTCTGCTGATGAGAGGCGAGAGGCGTCTGGAGGTACCGAGCCGACCACCCCTAACAAGAGCCATGCCCCACAGAACACCAACACGCCGAATCCTTCCAACAAGGTTTGTCAGTCATCCTGAGCTGCAGCTAGCACTGAGAGCATTAATGATGACAAAAGATTACTGTATGTAAAAAAAAAAAAAAAAAAAAAAAAAAAAAAAAAAGTCTTATTGTTGGTTTGTTTTTGTAAATCCAAATCTGAAAGTTATAGGAAAGGAGATTTGACTGAGTGAATGTCTACATTTTTGTTTCACTGGTCTACATTTTTATATTTGAGCCCAATATATACAACCCGTATACATGTTACGTTACTGACGACCAATTTACAAACTATAAAGCCATATTTTAGTTTTCCTGTTATTTTTTTCAAATCCCCTAATCTTTCAAAATCAAATGTTCAAGTGATACACCCACCTTAAAATTAAATTTTTTTGCCTGCTAACACGTATGCACGATTGGAGAAGGGACGCTCATTTTAATTTCTCAGTAAAAGCCGTCTTCTCCTGGGACTATATTTCCTGGCGGAGAAATACGTCGTCTTGCATGCAGCTCCATGTTGGATCAGTTAAATAAAGTTACTTCAGCAAAAATCTAACACATTGTGTTTGCTGTGATGCAAACTGCATGGAAGACAATCATTCATAAGTGTTAAAAAATGAAACATTGAATTTTAAGGTGGGTTTTTACCTAAAAATTTGTTGCTGAAAGATTAGGGGTTTTGAAAAAACAGGAAAATTAAAATATGATTTCATGTTTTGGGAATTGGCTGTAAGTAACATAACGTGTATGCAGCTTATAAAACATGTATAATTGTCGGTATGGTCCTTTAATCTAAAACACTTTGTAACTTTATTTAAAAAGGTTCAGTGCAAGTTTTCTGAGGTTTATGAACCTCAGAAAATTTGCACTGAACCTTTTATAACCTTTTTACCGTTTATGAACAATGTCGAGGTTTGCTTATATATTGGGTACTTATATAATATATATATGTACTTATATACTTATTTTGTATTTGTTTAATTAAACTTGGACAATGCATATTAATTGTAATATGCATTTAATATGTAAATATGTCAGATTTAGCCAAGATTGATTAATTTTCATCTGTAAATCCATACCAGGATGTTAAATTGGCTCCCTGCAAATATAAAAACGTGACAACCAAAAATCAAATTCCAGAAAACCAACAATGAGAGCACATTTGCATCATTTAAGTATTTCTCTAAGTACAATCAAGCATTTTAATCAATGTGAGCAACAACAACAAAAAAAAAAGGCACACTCCATATTTCAGAAAGACATGCACTCTACTGGTTTGTCCGTTTTCATTAGAGTCCAATAGAAATAAATCAAATCCCCACCTGAACCCTTCAAAAACATCATTCAGCATTCACAAGTCTGATCACTGATAAGCCATTTCTTCAGTTCTTTAGCAAATGAATGAAAAGTATGGAGGTCTCTAATATGTGCTGTGCGGAGTTCCATTCTTGATTGGACCAAAGACACTTTTTTTTTTTTTTTTTTTTTTTTTAAGGTGATGATAAAGTCTCTTTTGGTGACTCACATTGTGTTGATGACTGTTATGCGTCTCAGCTCCATCAGAGGACGATGTCCCAGCAGACCAGCCTGGACACAGCAGGCCTGCCTTCTCCACCCGGCAGAGTAAGCAGATCCTTCAAACCTGGAGCTTTACATCGTTCAGCGTCATCCAGTAGTGAAACTCTTCATCTCCTCCTGCAGGGTGAACCAGAGTCTCCCTCCTCTAGAAGAGCTGCTGGCCCCTCCCATCGCAGACACGTACGCACCATCCAGGAAGTGCAGACCACCATCACGCGGATCATAACGGATGTGTATTATGAGGACGGCAAAGAAGTGGAGTGCAAAGTCACAGAGGTAACGACAGATTTTGTTCCCCGTGGTCCCTGATGACAGAACAGTCCCGGTTAAACTGAAGGACAAATCATTAATTTATAAAAAATTATATATTTTATACATACTCGTATTTCACAATTGACATCAGTGCCTATCGACTAAGAAACAGATTTATTTATTTATTTATTTTTTAAGAAAGCTTCTTTTTTTTTTTTTAACTGAGCGCCTGATTTTTCTCAGGAGGTACTTAAAAAACTTTTTAAAATCACCACCCACACGACAAAAAAACCAAGTGCAAAAACACATGCAGCATAGCTAGACAAAGCTCTGCACATTTGGATCCAATGTAAGTAAAAACTATTTGCATTGGATCCAGTAATCTGAGGGGTTAAAATAAATCACCGCTCTGATTGGCTGCTTTGATGAGGACAACCCCCGCACCCCACCTTGATTGGCTGTTGTTTGTTTGCTTTTTTTTGGCTTGGCATTTGTTAGACTTCNACCCCACCTTGATTGGCTGTTGTTTGTTTGCTTTTTTTTGGCTTGGCATTTGTTAGACTTCAATTAAAGCTCTGGTAACCTGTGGCGGACGTTTTACCAAAATCTTCAGATCAAAAAAATGACACAAAAATAATCATAACTTGAAGCTTTA
Organism: Lucifuga dentata; assembly: GCA_014773175.1. Classification (NCBI taxonomy): domain Eukaryota; kingdom Metazoa; phylum Chordata; class Actinopteri; order Ophidiiformes; family Bythitidae; genus Lucifuga; species Lucifuga dentata. The sequence continues at coordinate 57,655 of VXCM01001559.1, read as the reverse complement.
ACAACAAATTTTGTGGTTTTTTTTGGGTTTTTTGGGGGGTTTTTTTTCACACTTGTTCATTAGATGCACATTATGATGTCTAAATTGTGTGGAAAGATTCATGAAGAGTCGTTTGTAATGAATCAGTGTTATTCTCCTTTTGTTGATGCGAGCAGGAGAACGAGGAGCCAGTGGTGGATCGCCAGGTGGTGGACAGCGATGACATCTCACCGTGCCGCACAGGAAGCTTGGTGACCTCCGGCGACCTCGCGGACATCAGCTCTCTGTCGTCCAAAACCTCCAGTCAGCAGCACAGCTCAGGAGGAACCAGCAGCACCGCTGGCCTCCCCAGGCCGGATTTCATCATTCCAGTCAGCCGAGGGGCCAAATCTGCCAGGTANACCGCTGGCCTCCCCAGGCCGGATTTCATCATTCCAGTCAGCCGAGGGGCCAAATCTGCCAGGTACTACCCACCCATCAACACCCCCACTCCCACTCCCACCCAACCCTCCCCACAACTGTCTAAACATCAGTTTCTTATCTGATCTTCCTGTTTTTCTTGTTCTGGTCTTTCACTTAACCCTCTGCAGTTGAACGTCACATTTCAGCTGTTTGCTGATTTTCTGAATATTGTGGAAAATGAAGTTTTGCCTTCATTTTCCACAATATTCTACAATCAAATAGAAAATTGACAACATTTTTGTAATTAATTTATTTATTTTAGACTTTTTTTTTTTTTTGCTCAGATTGTATTTTTTTTCCTCCCCAGAATGAGTAATTTTTCTAGAAAATCATTTTGAGACTCCAGAGGGTTAACGTGTCTCTACTGGCTGCATGCTGATGCTGCTGTCGCTCCATCACCTCCTGTAACTTTCTAACATCTTGGTTTTTCTAACACACTGACTCCTGCCCACGTCAGGTACAGGTTCAGGCATGAATCTGGGGTCACCGGACACCCCTCATTCCCCAATGAAGCGGCGTCTGCATCAGACGTAATCCCAGATCAATGCCTGCGCAACCTGACTGGCTCTGTTCACCCCCTCTGTGTGTCTGCAGTCCCAGGAGGGGAGGTGGGCAGCAACAGAGGGGTCACAGGGGTCAAAGGGCAGGGTCAGTGGGCATGAAGGACAGAGGCTACGGAACCCAGGGGTCCCGGGTCCTCGTCCCGCTGAGTCCCAGAGGACGGGCTAGAAGGGGCCGACCCCCATCCCGCTCCTCCCTGTCCAGGTGAGTCCTCCCTGAGGCTCGCCGTGCAACTGTGGACGAGGCAGCAAAATACTAAATCTTTCTCTATCTCTGATGAAACTTCACCTTTCCTCTTTTCTCTCATCTTCTTTACTGTCTAATCTTCATGCTCAGGTCTGAATTAACCGTAAAATGTTAAAATTTTAGTTTAGTCTTTTCAAATATACTCCAACACAACACGATCTTCACTTCAGTTCCTTGCTTTCGGAAAATGTTACTTTGCCTCGGTGTACATCACTCACACATGGTGTCTACAATACGATGATACCTTTAAGGACCATACCGGCGATTTTCCATGTTTAAGCTCAGTAAATACTACTCGCACATGGTACATTAATGGCACCCATTTTCCAAAACATCCATATTTGAGTTTTCCTGTTACTTTTTCAAATCCCCTGATCTAACTATAAATCCAGAAATCTCTGTCTGTCTCTCTGTGGCACCAACATCTCTAAAACCCGGCACTGTATGAAGTTGAAATTCAGCAAGTATAATGCTCAGGACCCAAGGACATGCAGTGTCGCATGCGAAGTTGTTTGGATGAGCTGTTCTTGAATTGAGCTGTGCCGATAAAAAGAAGTCCGCGCAAGGCAGGATACGCTCCGCTCCACGGCACGAATAGCAAGCTGCGGCACGCACCATAAAGTCCGGCCTGGTCCAAACAGGCATGTTTTCAACGGACACTGCACTAGTCTTTCAAAATCAAATGTTGAGGCGATACATCCACCTTAAAATTTAATGTTTTGCCTGCTAACACACACGTTCAAATATAGAAGGGATGTTGGCTTTTAATGTCTCAGTAAAGTCATCTTCTGTGGGACTATATTCCCTGACGTAGACATACATTGTCTTTAGTGCAGCTCCATGGATCGATTAAAGTTACTTTGACAAAAAAAAAACTTAATAGACGTCGTGTTTGCTGTGATGGATTATGCATCTCTAGCAGTGTCAAGTCTCTACAAGTTTGACTTTATTGCTGTACTGGAATGAACTAAAACCATTGGCAGTCTGTAAGGTAGGAAAAACAATGCTAACATTAACTGCTGCAGTAGTATGTTTTGGGAAATGGTTGTCAGTAACGCAACATGTATGTGGGTTGTATATATCAGGCTCAAACGTGCAAAATCTTCAGTATTGTCCTTTACAATGTGATCATGCCTGCAATCTGAACATTGACCCCTCCTCTCTCTCTCTCTCTCTCTCTAAGGGGAGGTGGTGCCGGCGCACTGCCGAGGGTCGGTGCTCACGGCCTGCCCCTGTCCTCCTCGGAGGACGAGCCCTACGCCCGCCTGCACCCGCCACGCCTCCCCACCAGCCCCGCCGACACCGAGCTGCCGAGCCGCTCTGACTCGCTCCAGTCGTCGCCGGAGGAGGCGAGCTCGGCTAGCAGCAGCTTCGTTGGCCTGCGCGTGGTGGCCAAGTGGTCGTCCAATGGCTACTTCTATTCGGGCCGCATCATCAAGGATGCCGGCGAGGGGCGCTTCCGCCTGCGGTTCGACGACGGCTACGAGTGCGAGGTGGCGGGGAAGGACATCCTGCTCTGTGACCCCATTCCCCTGGAGACGGAGGTCACGGCACTGCTGGAAGACGAGTACTTCAGCATAGGTGAGGAGGAGGAGGGAGGAAGAGGAGGGATGCACGTGATGAAGGAGTGAAAATAACCTCTGAGCTCTGTGACAAATGCTGATGTTTCAGTGTTGAAGATTGACGTAGTTCCTTCTGGTCGGTGGTCGCTTAGCAGCTTTTGTTCGTTTTTTGTTTTTTTTTTTTTTAATTTCAAATTTTGGTGACAAAACCTTTATTTTTGAGTTGAAGTGAACTTTTCTCATGTTTTAATTTAGTTCAATTTAGTCACCAACCACTTGTGGCCACTTCTTTCTCTCTCTCTCTCTCTCTCTCTCTCTCTCTTATGCTGTTTGTCCCTCTCTCTGCCTCTCTCCCTCATGCTATCTTTATCCCTTTCTCTCTTCCTTTCTCTTTTCTGTTTCTCTCTCTCATGCTCTCTCTCTCTACGTCTTTCTCATGCTGTCTCTCCCTCATGCTCTCTCGCTGTCTCTCTCTCTCTTTCATGCTCTCTCCCCCCCATGCTGTCTCTTCCTCATGCTCTCTCGCTGTCTCTCTCTCTTTCATGCTCTCTCCCCCCTCTCTCATGCTCTCTCTCTCTCTCTCTCTCTCTCTCTCTCTCTCTCTCTCTTTCATGAATTGAAAAAGGCTGCGGTCAGATTAACGCTGTTTAGATCTGTTTCACATTGTGTTTCTTGTGTGTTGTGCGTGTGTTTGTGGGTATTGTGCGTGTGCAGGTGTGGTGAAGGGCCATAAGTCGGAGGGCTCGGATCTGTTCTACAGCGTGGAGAGGGAGGGTCAGAGGCTTTGGTACAACAGGACCTCCATCATTCTGTCTCTGGAGCAGGGTAACAAGCTGAGGGAGCAGCACAGCCTGGGACCCTACGAGCCCTCCACGCCGCTCACCAAGGCCTCCGACATCAGCCTGGGTACCACCGCCACCTTACACACCGCCTTCCCCATTTCCCGCTTCTTTTTTTTTTTTTAAGCTTCTGACTCCTCAAAACGAAGCTCGAGACTCTTCATCACATTATTAGATGCCTGAAGAGGCAAAATGATCTAATATTTCATCAAAAAAGAGCAAAAATCAGACAAAATAGTGGAACAGAAATCTCTCATGCTCCTCGGATTTTTTTATCTGTTTAACCTGCTTCACTTTTCATTATTGATGAAATTCTCGCATTTTGTTTGTCTGCAGCCTTGATGACGTATTAATTTTTCACAGATAACCTGGTGGAGGGGAAAAGGAGGCGTAGGGGGGGCAGCGGCCAGGCCACACCCACCCGCAGCCCACAAACCCCCGGCCCCTCTGGCAANGCGTAGGGGGGGCAGCGGCCAGGCCACACCCACCCGCAGCCCACAAACCCCCGGCCCCTCTGGCAAGAGGAAGCTGATGGCCTCAGAGAAGGAGAGGACTACAGCCAAGCGAGGCCGCAGAGCAGCGGGCGCCAGAGGCGGTACGGAGACCTGCTCGCCCAAAACCCGAGGGGGAGGAGCTTTTTAATATCAGGCTTTTCAGCATTTTGTTTTCTTCATATTTCTCATTGATTCAAGTTTTTCTTCTCCTGTGATTTCCCTTTTTTTTTTTTTTTTTTTTTTTTTTTTTAATTTATGGTTTCTTTGTTGTTATGGTTCCGATTTTATCATCAAACCCCAGATGAGTTTTAGATTTTTTATTATAATTTATTACTCTGGTGCAAATAGATTTGGACATATATAATATCTGACATTTTAATCATTATGTCGTCACTTTGTGTCCACTTGATTTTAGATGATTTTTACTAAATTTCTAAAATGTAAACTTTTTTTTTTTTTTTTAACATCGTGCTGTACTTTTTACCCTTTTGAACAGTTTCAATAAATCAATAATGATGGCTGTTTGTGCTCATATAGCAGTTAAAGGAATGTTATGGCTGATTTTTTTGATGTTGCTTTAAGTAGACTTTCAGATCACTGCATTGTTACATGATGACATAAAGTTATTATTCCTATAATTAATACTGAGCATAATTAAGTCCTCCATGATGGCTGTGTTCATCCTCTGCTGCTCTTTGGCTGCTGCTGAGGCTGAATTGGTAACTAAAATCTTCATCATTATTATGGTGGTGATGGTGATCAGGTGGAGGGTCCACGTGAAATATTTATTTCTTTAAAGTCATGGGTGTTTTGTTTTTTTTTTGGTTGGTTTGTTTGTTTTTTGCTTTAAGGACCACACTGGCAGTTTTTGCATGTTTCAGCCCAATATATTACAACCCGCATATACATTAAGTTATTGACAGACATTTCCCAAAATATACTACTGGAGTGCTAAATATTAGAATTGTTTTTCCTGCGTTCATTCCAATACACTGTTCAGATCAACTTGCAGAGACTTGAAACAGGTTTGAGATACGTAATCCATCACAGCGAACATTGACTATTAAAGTTTTTTGTCAAAGTAACTATTAAACTGGTCCAATGCAGAGCTGCAGGAAGGTAATGTATGCCTCCACCAGGAAATATAGTCCCCAGAGAAAACTGCTTTTACTGAGAACTTAAAAAGAACATTTGGACCGATGTGTTAGAGAAATATTGAATTTTATTGTTTGTGTATCACCTGAACATTTGATTTTGAAAAATTAGGGAATTTGAAAAAATAATAGGAAAGCTAAAATATGGTTTTATGTTTTGGAAACCAACTGTGAGTAGCGTAAGACTGTATTTATTGGGCTTAAACGTGAAAATCACTGGTATGGTCTTTTAGGTAGCCTCCCAACACACTCACTTTTTAAACGAGGTTTCATTGTGAGCGTTGAAGGTTTAATTATTGAACACTTTGGGTGTTGAAGCTCAGTGTGCACGGTAAAGCTGTTTCTGTCGTGCCTGATTACAACAACAGGAATGAACATTGTAATGGAGTCTGGGGTGAATAATAATGTAACTGCTCTGTGTTTTCTGCACCTGCAGGTCAGCGAGTCGGTGTGTGTAACACGTCCGGCAGCGGCACGGATCTCCCTGCTCAGTCATGTGATGTGGTGGAGACGCACGGCCCGCTGCCCCACAACACCGCTCTGTTTATGGGCTTCGCCTTCATGCTGACGGCCTCATCTGAGTGCGACCGGCTGAGCAACAGGCTGAGCAGCGACGATGAGGAGGGTAAGGCGGGATGAAGATTACAAATATCCAAAATGAACATTTGTAGAAATTGTTTCCTTGGCTAAATGAATTTCTTCGTCAGATTACGTGGAGACGGGTCCATACAACAAAAACTACACAGAGTCTCAGCTGCAGGCGGGCGGAGGCTTCATCCTGTCTGACTTCAACGAAGAACAGGTCAGTGCTTTAAAGGACTATTCTGGCAGTTTTGCCTGGTTGATCCTAATATATAGAATCCACATTGTGATGGTTTGTGGTGTTAAAATTTTCATTTGTACTGCTATCATTTTTTTTTTAAGATGTTAAGGAATGTTTTATAGATGTTAAAGAATGTTTCATCGGTCATTCTGACATCACAAACCAGTGCAAACAAAGCACAAACAAATTTGGAGCAGGTTGTGGGGCTGAGTGACCTCAGAATGACCTATAAAATATTGTTTAATTTACTAGATTAACTATTTTGTTAAAAAAAAAAAGTCCTCAAATCATATATTTTAAATATAAATAATATATTTTTATACATTAATCTTTTATATTAATCGTATAATTCATAGAAAATATTACTTATAAGATTTGAGTGAACTTTCATTAGTTTCATTAGTTTTGTCCAATTTATTTATTTATTGGGAGTTTTGTACTTATCCTTGATAATAAATCTCAAAACTACAAGTTCAAACTGAATGTACAATGCAGGTGTGTACTAATGCTGCGTTCGAGTTACCTCAGAAGTAGGAATTTCCCAGTCAGAATTTCTGACTTCCCACCTCAAACCGTTCCAGCCAAATGTAAACAAAAAAACATGGCAGAACACCAATAAATACTGTAAGATTAAATAAACTTAGTAATGAATGCTAACTAAAGTAAAGTTAGATTACAGGTATTTGGTTGGATTGTGTTAATATCACCCACTGATATTAATCACAGTGGGTATTAAACATTTGTGCAGAGAAGTAATATTCTGAAATTATTCACACTTATGTATCAATGGCAAACNAAACATTTGTGCAGAGAAGTAATATTCTGAAATTATTCACACTTATGTATCAATGGCAAACAGTTATGTACTATAGATAGTTAACTTGGCGATATATCTTGACCTTTTTCTTTCAATGTCACACAAGAAAAATTACTTTGTTCAGCTGTTAGCTGATCATTTCCATTCATAAAGTTCGCTTCCACGGGCACTGCCATGTTGAGTGACATCATACTTGTGAAGTCGGGGTAGATAATTTTGGTCCGAGTTTCAGTCGGACCTCCGACTTCAAATGCTGTTCCAACACATTTTTCCAAGTAGGAAGTCGAAAAAATACGAGTTCCGAGGGTCTGTCGAACGCATTAGCACTCTTCATTTCTGATTGGTTCCCTCTTCAGTGTAAAGCAGCCTATCAGAGTCTGCTCATTGCGGACCAGCACTGCCGTACCAGGAAGTACCTGCTGTGTCTGGCCAGCGGTGTGCCGTGCGTCTCCCATATTTGGGTGCGAGATTGCTGCAAAGACAACAAGCTGCTCAACTACAGGAACTACCTGCTGCCTGCAGGCGTGGGACCGGATGACGGTATCGTGGAATGGTGAGATGAGGCTTCGCATTAAGCCGATACTTGATCTTTTCTTCCATAATTACAAATTTACAGGAGTTTAGAGCAGAAAAAAAGCCCAAAGCTCATAAAATGGCTTGAATGTAATTCTGACTGTTTAGTTGTGATTCATACTCATTCATTCTGCTCAGATGACAATTAAGTCCTTTCATTAATTAAAAAAAAAAAAAAAAAAAANAAAAAAAAAAAAAAAAAAAGTAAAAACAAATTGACATTTTTCAAACTTGAATTTAAAAAGAAAAATACATTTAAAAATTTTAAAGCTCCACAGTGGATAAAAGTGTACAAACCACTCACTGTCGGAACCAATAAGGAATGGAGATTTTGAGCAACTTCCTTCATCAGAGGTGTGTAATGGAATAAATATGTGCGCTACCTTACAGCTCAAACCTTTGACATTATGACTCCAGACACCGTAATGTCCCATGCAGACACCTGATGCTCTGAGGCCTTATTACATCCTGCTGCATTTGTGATCAGAGATGATTCATGGAGCAGCTAAAATGCAACATCATGCACCTCCATGTACAACTACGTCATCTGTAGTAAACCAGCTCTCTCTCTCTCTCTCTCTCTCTCTCTCTCTCTCTGTCTCTCTCTCTGGCTGTCTGTCAAATAATTCCAAATTGAATGTTTCTTATCCTGATCTTTTGATCACGTTTTATTTTTTTCCCCACTCAGGCATCCACGCTGCAGCCCGTTTAAGGCCCTGCGGGTCCTGCTGCTCTTTGAGAAACCAGTGGAGCTTTGGGCTCAGCTGCTCACCATGAACGGAGCGTCTTCCGTTCGACACTTCCAGGCAGACAAAGACAGCTCCGGTACACATTCAAAATACGGCCCTCTAAAATCTGACGGCAAAACTTTGAAAGTGACAGTTTTACAGTTTTGTTCTTCCTTCTGCCCGCAGATGTTCTCGCCGGCAAGTATGACGTCATGATAACGGACTGTGCCTGCCCACCGTCAGTCGAGCAAAGCGTGACGTCGCAGGAAGTCCCGCTGGTTTCTCCTGAGTGGCTTATCCAGAGTCTGATCTGCGGTGAGCGCTTAGGTTTCCACAGCAAGCCGCAGTATCGCCATGACTACACATCCTCCTAATCCCACTCTGTGTTTAGTCAAAACGCCTTCAGCCACGTCCGCGTTCTTGTATGAGTTCTGTCGCATGCCGCTGTTGTATATAATTTTAACCCATCTGTTTTTAATGAAATAATAAACTGTGACCCTTGTCTCATTTTAACGGATTGAAGTTTATTTACAAAATTCTACATGCAATGAGGTTTTAGTATATAAAGTTTGTACAATATGAAGCATGTTGTGTAGTTACACATAATTTTTTAAACAGGTTAAGTGTTTTGGCAACAACCAAAGCAGAAACGTGGAAGTGATGGACGTGTACGCTCCAGCGTGAGAACTCAGGGCCGTTGGGTTTTTGTCTCCACATCTCAAAAGCTGAAACGAAAGTTAATTTAAATTTGAGATGATAAATACTGACAGATGAGCACATGCTAACAAATATGATCTCATTAGTTTGAGTGTCAGGTTGGGTTGAATTTTCTGCATTAAGAATTTCTACTAATTTGATCAAATGTCGAATGTTGCATTTCTTGCAGCCACAGGATGTTGACGTCGTCTCTGTTTTTGGTATAAATCAGTGGAAATCCCCATTCTGGGTCTGAGTTTCAAATCTAGCAATTTATGTTCTTTGACCCAAAGGCACATCCTTTCACATGTTTCTGCTGTCAGAATTACAGAGGAAGCTGTTTCCTGATAAACTGACATTAAAACTATGAAGTCATTAAATGCAGCATAACACTGCTTTGTGTTTCTGGTTGAGTCCTACCTGCCCAGAGTGCCTCCAGACTGGGTGTAGTACTTGTTGTAATCCAGTCGGAGGAGCAGCTGAGCCAGATCGGAGTTAATCTGATGGTTCCTGACGCTGGAAAGGATCTTGAACAGCAGGAAGGATTGGCGGCTGAAGCCCTGTAAATGAAAAGAAGCACAAATAACAGACGGTTTCCAGCATTAATGAGAAATGAGTCGTCAGGAAGCCAGATGAGCGACGTCACCTTGACCAGGATGTCCAGCTGAGCACTTCCTCTCTCATCCAATGGCACCACGTTCTGACTGACCAGTGAGCAGAAGTTATGGCACAGCTCCAAGATCTCATTCAGACAGTGGAATACCTGAGGACATTAAGCAAGACTGACATATATATTCATTCTGGATACGTTTTAATGACCAAGTAAATGCCAGTCTAATTTGTCTTAATGGTTTACAAAAAAAAAAAAAAACCACTTTGAAATAAATCAAATTGAATTTTCTGTTCTTAGAGCATAAACCAGTAGTCGAGCTAAAAACGTTGTTTGTCCTGAAGCTGGAGAGAAAAGTCAGTGTGGTTATTAAAATCAAAAGGGTTTGTCCTCTCAAACACGACGATGAGCCAGTTTCATTTTTTGTTCATTTCATGGAGAGCATTAAAGGATCATACCAATAGTTGTGTACGTTTGAGCCCAATGTATACAACTCGCACACATGATACATTGCTGCCAATCATTTTCCAAAACATACTACTGGAGCAGCAAAATTTTAGAATTGTGTTTCCTACCTTTCAGATTGCCGTTGGTTTCAGTTCATTCCAGTACGATATAAAAATTAACTTGTAAAGAACTGAAACAAGTTTAAGATAAATAATCCATCACAGTGAACACTATGTTAAGTTTTTTTTCAAAGTAACTTTTCTGAACCGATCCAACATTTAGCTGCACGGAAGACAGCGTACGTCTCCGCCAGGAAACATAGACCTGGGAGAAGACGGCTTTTAGAGAGAAATCAAAAACGACCATCTCTTCTACATTCGAACATACACGTTAGCATGAGAAACATTTCATGTTAAGATGGGTGTATCACCTGAACATTTGATTTTGAAAGATTAGAGGATTTGGCAAAATAACAAGAAAACTAAAATACAGTTGGAAATTGGTTGCCGGTAACATAACCTGTATTTATTGGGCTTAAACATGCAAAATCACTGGTTGGCCCTTTAATGGTTCAGTAAATTCCACTGCATTCTACCCTGTAGAACTGTTTCAGCACGTTTCAGACATGTTCTGCACTCATTTGATGCTATGAACAGCAGACAGCAGTGAAAACCACAAACACGTGATGATTTAGGAAATAAAAGAGTGAAGTATTCATAAGTATTTATAACAGATGATATTTGGCATTGTGACTCTGTAAAGTTCCGATACGAACCGGCTTGAGCAGGATGAAGGACTGGGCCAGCAGGTTGCTGAGAAAGTGGTCATGGGCCAGTCTGATGCTCTCAAAGTCTCGGGTGGAGTTGATCTGCTGAAGCAGCTGAGAGAACTGAGATTCCAGCACATCCACCTGAACCAAACACACAACAGGAGAAAAACACGGGTCATCACAGAGGAATCCTTCTCCGATTTACCCTTCAGATGAAAAAAAACAAAAACAAAACCATTCAGGTTCATTTTAGAAGGAGAGATTTGATCTACTTAAGAGGCTCCAGTAATTAATTTGTGAGGAAGTGTTCAAACAGGAAAAAAAAAAAATCAGTTTTGTGCTTTAAATGTNAATTAATTTGTGAGGAAGTGTTCAAACAGGAAAAAAAAAAAATCAGTTTTGTGCTTTAAATGTTCCATTTTGATACCCTGATGAAGGCTTTGGGCCTAAACAATAACAATAAAATTGCTAGTGCGTTTGTGTCATTAAAACCTGTAAGTAGTACTGCAGGTTGTCCACCAGGAACGCCATGTGGTTGCGCAGCCTCCATTTGACAGCGTCTGACTGGCTGGATTTCAGGTGTTTCCTCTGCATCTGCAGAGCCCAGCAGTGCTGCAGCTCCGACTGCACCCGCCGCACGCTCAGCAGATACCTGAACACAACATTGTACCTGAGAGAGACGAGGACCAAGCGGGACAGGAGGAGGAAGAGGAGGAGAGAAAGATACTGACTCAACTCAACAGCCAAATGAATAAAATTTGGGAAAGAGGAAACCAAAAGTGTACAAACTTCTCCAAGATGGCAGGAGTGAAGAGGATGTGCAGAGGCCACTGGACCTTGTAGGCGAGACCGAGAGCCGCCCAGCCAGTGGGGGGCACCTCACGGGGGGNAGGCCACTGGACCTTGTAGGCGAGACCGAGAGCCGCCCAGCCAGTGGGGGGCACCTCACGGGGGGATGTGTCCTGCGGGGGAGTGGCTCCATCTCTGGAGCCTGTGGCGTCTGAAACACACACACACTGCTGCTCAAAAGTTTGGAATCACTAGTTATTTTCACACAGAATCAAGCATCAAATATTCATAATTAGATTGCTGTTTACTTAAACGTATGCATCATAACTGCTGCCATTTGGACTAAATGCTTTACTTTTAACTTGAATTTTGAATGGCATTTCATATATATATATACACAGTATATTGTTTACTGTTTTACTGTGTGGATAAAGTGCTTTACTCCTTTAATGTTTAAACTCTGGTCATAAACCACTGGAGGGCGCTAATACACCAAATAAAGGAATGCACCAGCACAGGATTCTAGCTATCCATGTATGATAAAATAAATACTTTTGTCCACAGAATCCAGTCTGCTACATATGCTTTCATTTTATTATACCATGTATTTTATATTTTGTATTTAAATACACTACCACTCCGAAGTTTAAAATCACTTGTCATTAGGTAGTTCTTGCTATTTTATTCAATAATAGTGTTTTATTTGAAACAAACACAAAATGTATTTTAAGATGTTTTATTTAGGATTTCAGATATTTGGGGGAAAAAAGTTTTGAAATGATAAATGACACTATTTTAGTGATTTCTCATCAAAGTATCCATCGTGAGACATGCAATGTCTAGAGCATCAGGGAATAATCTAGAATTTCCTAATGATGTCTGGAACCACATAAAGCTTCTCTAAATGAATTTGGAATCATCTAAAACTCATGTCATGATTCTGGACAACTGTAAAATGTCTTCATTTTTTACAGCTTCCTGCAAATTATTTTAAACCTATGTAGGTGCAAAATACTAACAGACATAATAGAATCATTTTATACATGCATACATAAGAAACAAAACTAGTTTTAAATGACTTGAAACCTCCATTCTATGTGAAAATCATTTGTGATTCCAAGCTTTTGAGCAGTAGTGTGTGTATTTTTAAATATGTGTTTGGGTGGGCAGCAGACCTTTGCTGTCTTTGCTCTGGTAGTCGATAGTGAGATGCAGCAGGGGAAGGAGGTTGTCATCGTCCAGCAGAACCTTATGAGCTGCCTGCTGAAAAGCCACATTTACATCTGTGGAGAAGAAAAAAAAAACACATCAGTATCATCATAACGGCTTAATATGATTCAAGTGTAAATACCTTTAATGGATCGAAGAATAATGAAGAACACAAGATGATTTTCTTGCATCATTGATACAGGTTTTTGTGTTGAAATGTGAATGAACTGCAGCCTAAAACACATTTAACAGTTTATTCCTACACAATTCAGCTGTTTCCTAATGTGGATCATCAACATGTAAATCTTGATTCAACACATCATCACACGGTAGCTTTTAGAATCAATGTGTTGTTAAATATCTTGTGGTTGCCATGGTTACAGCACAAACATGCTGTGTAAAAGCTCTATGGGAGAATAACACCATTTCTTGTCGCTGTTCAGTGAAAACCGTTTTTCTACAAATTTGATTTTCAGTTTTAATGTGATACTTTATATGTGCTCCTTTATATGCTGACTAAATTCTGACATTTTAGCCTTGTAATCCTTTCAAACATCATTGTTTTTTTCCTCATAAAATGCACTGCTGCCTGTTTGCGTTAGTCCCTGGAACATGTTGGAGGTTTTTGGGAACAGCAGTGCTTTGTTGGACATGTATGTGAGTGTGTACCGTGCTCGGTGACGGCTGTTGGTGGAGTCTTCAGCATGTGTTGTGCGAGGTCAATGAAAGCCTGGTAGAGTTCTCCACGGCCAAGCAAGTAAAAGTCCTTAATGATCTGGAAGAAAACAAAAATATACAACGTAAACAGTTGATTCTGCACCTCATTTCTGATTCGGAATTCACATGGTTTGTACAAACCTTGAGCTGTCCAAGCAGATCCGACTCTTCCACCATCAGTGTCCACAGATGCTGCGAGGTAATGCAAACGTAACGTGATTATTGAGTTTTTATGACATCCTGCTTATTGTCCTTTAACTGAAACAAAAAAATACTATGAGCTCACCTCAGCCACTGTGCTCCTGATGCCGTCGATCAGATTTTCAAAATCCACCAGGCTGAAAAGGGGCTGCTGCTTCAGTCTGTGCAGCTCCGCGGCAAACGTGTCCTCCTGGTGCTTAAGTATGGAACCTAACACAGTGAAAACAACGCGCCGTTATATTTTTAGTAACCTGAGGGAGAAAAAAAAAAATTAAAAAACGAGACAGCACGAGACAGAAGGGAGGACTACCAGCTCTGGATGGACTGTGGTTGTGGTTTTCAAACATCTGGACGGATTCTCCCACGAACAGGATCTTCTCGGCGACTCTGATGGGGATGTAAGAGGGAAGCATCTCTGTGCGCAGGGAGAACTGCTGCAGCGATGGAGCCAGCATGTTCTCCTCCTCCACCAGCCTCTGCATGGGAACACGGCGGAGCAGAGTTAAGGCTCCGATCAGGGGCCATTTTTTTGGCATAGAAAACAGAGGGAGTTGCTCAGGGCGCCACCAGCTGGAGGGGTGCCAAAGAGATGATTTTTTTTTTTTTCCTGCCAATTAATTTGGCACCAATGGACGTCTCGCTTAGGGCATCAAAGTGGTCAGAAACAGCTCTGCTCTGATCTCAGAGACTGTCTGAGATTGATTGATTGTTTGATAGACATGCTGGCTACAGGTCTCACCAGGTCCTGCAGTTCTCGGAGCTGTTTCCCGCTCAGGCCTCCCAGTCCCAGGTCGTCGTCCTCGTCCTCCTGGTTGGCCGCAGCTCCTCCCGCGCTGGGACCCTGCTTCACAAAAAACTCCTCGCTCTGGTCCAGCAGCAATCCGTGCAGCATCCAGGCTGCCAGCTGCTTGTACATCACGCNACTCCTCGCTCTGGTCCAGCAGCAATCCGTGCAGCATCCAGGCTGCCAGCTGCTTGTACATCACGCCGTGACACACTGCAAGAATCCTGCAGAGGGTGCAATAATAAAATATATAAAAAATATATATATATATATATTAAAGAATCACCTAACTTTACAATACAGGCAAAGCAGTGATCTGTGATCTGAAGAGCAAAACACACTCATAACATGAAGTTATGTATCAAAAAAGCAAGAATCTTTAATGTGTAAGCTTTGTCCAATTCTCCCACTTAACCATTTCACTTGTTTTGGAGTTGCCCTTCAAAATGTAAAGGTTTATTTTAGTTATAAATAGACAATTTGTGAAGCCCATCCCTTAGAAACCACACTGAATCTGTGTGTAGTGGTTGAACCCTCAATGTGGAGCTTTTAGGTGATCACTGTAAAGTCAAATATTTAAAGGTTTAAAATGGCCAACATACAATCACAAAGTCCACGATATCTGAGTTTGTAGTTTGAGCTGCGATGTTTCTTGCTGCACCCATGCCCTCGTGGCAACCCAAATGAAAACTTCCACACATACACTACCGCTTAAAAGTTTGGAATCACTAGTGATTTTCACATAGAATCGATGTTCCAGTCATGTAAAACTTTGTTTTGTTTCATATGGATATATAAAATGATTCTATTATGTCTGTTAGTATTTTGCACCTTCAAAGGTTTAAAATAATTTGCAAGAAGCTGTAAAAAATGAAGACATTTTACAATTGTCCAGAATCATGACATGAGTTGTCGATGATTCCAAATTCATTTAGAGAAGCTGTATGTGGTTCCAGAGATTATTAGGAAATTCTACATTATTCACTGATGTTCCAGAAACTGAATGCCTAATATTTGCAAAGCAGATATTAAAATCACTAAAATAGTGTAATTTATCATTTAAAAACTTTTTTTTTCTCCCCAAAATTTGAAATATTAAAATCATCTTAAAATACATTTTAGTGTTTGTTTCATAGAATTTAAAAAAACACTATTATTGAATAAAATAACAGGAACTACTTAAATGATAAGTGATTTTAATCTTTTCAGTAATAGTGTAGATCAAATTATTATTTAAAATCATTAATTGATGCATTTAATTAAAAAAAAAAAAATCNATAGTGTAGATCAAATTATTATTTAAAATCATTAATTGATGCATTTAATTAAAAAAAAAAAAATCTACAGTTGGTGCCACTGTATTGATAATGCAATTAATCACAAGAGAACGTATTGCATGTACATAGAGCTACATTCATTATTCATCCCACCCAAATGAGGTAAACAGAAATCTGAAACATCAGACTGAAGCTGACTTACTTCTCCAGAGCGGTGCGTACAGGAGGAAGCCCCCCACAGCTGTGCTTGTACACCGTCTCCAGGATCTGACAGCCGTGAATCTACAGTAGCGTGGAGACGAGAAGCAAGTAGAACGTTAATTTAACTCTGCAGCTTATACAGTATTAATGAAACGTTTCATAACCAACGACTGAACAAATGCTCCAATTCAGGGCCAGCTTGTGCATTTCCCTTGATTTTAGGTTAGAGTTTAGATTAGTTCTGAAATGATTAAGGACTAGTCGACTGACGCAAAATAGATTGATAACTGTTTTAATAATCTATCGACAGGTTTAGTTCTTTATCAAGTAGAAGTGTCAAAACCACTTCCTGGTTCCTGTTTCTTCAATATGACAATCTGCTGCTTCATTCATTGAGAAATCAGGAGTTTAAAAAGTTCATGATTTTATGCCTCATTCAGCCTTTACAATGAATGTATGCATTTTTGTAGATGTAATATTTTGCTTTCATATTCTTTCTAAACTTCTCAGACTTCTACTTTCACTTTCAGCAGTTTTTTAAACTGTTAATTGATTCAGTTCAGCTTTTCGGCGTCACTGCAGCACAACCTTCAGCAATGCAATCACAGGCGCATTTTCTGCAGGAAATGCATTTCTAGTTTTAGGTTAGAGTTTAGATTAGTTTCTGAAATGAGTAAAGACTAGTCGACTGACACAAAATAGATTGATAACTGTTTTAATAATCTATCAATTGGTTTAGTTATTTATCAAGTAAAAGTGTAAAAAACATTTCCTAGTTCCTGTTTCTTCAATGTGATAATCTGCTGCTTCATTAAATTGAATCACTTTGCATTTTGTTTTAAGTGTTGTTCACAAAAACATGCCCTTTGAAGATGCCAAGTCAGGCATCTGTCTCTATTTCAAACCCTGAGCAGTTAGTCAGTTAATATACAATACAAAATTATGGGTAATCCAGTCAGTACTGAAAACAATCATTCAGCCTGTCAAAGACTACATCCATAAAATCAGTCAGTTAACTACAAAACGCTTTATTTATGCTCTTCAACACACTGTGAACATTGGCTTTCAGCGCTCAGAGAAAGTTACTCTCAGCTATCACCTGCTGTCTTTTGCAACAGGAAGTTTATTGCACCACCGCTTCTGTTGTAAAAGCCTCGATGGAGTGTTTTGCAGGACTCAACTCACATTTTCCTGCTGCTGCAGAAATTCTTACCTTCTGCGATTTTATTGTCTCTACCACCACCATCACAGACGGAAACAGCAACTGGAACTTAACAGAGAAAAATAATACATTGTGAGACAGACACAGAAAGACTTTCCACAGTGCAAAGCCTTCAGTAGGACTTCTACAAAATACATATTTAGGAATTCTAGAAATGTTTTACCTGATCAAGCATGTAATTCACATGGGATATTGATAGATGAGGATCGCCAAGGAACTGAAACAGAGAACACGCAGGTTAAATGAGTACCGTATCGCATTCATAAGCATGATCATTCACTCTCGTTGTCATCTTTCTGACCTCTTGCTCCAGGTCGAGCAGAGCTTGCCTGTAGGGCTGCAGCATGGAGTCCAGCCCCGTGCAGAACGCCCGCAAGTAAATCCCATGAAGCCCAGCCTGGTTGGTCTGGTTTGTGTGATGTTCCTTAAGAACAGATTTGAAAAAACAAAAAAAGTTTCATTATATTCTTAATCAGATGTCATTTTCCTTTTCTTTCTTTCTTTTTTTTTTTTTTTTTTTNTTTTTTTTTTTTTTTTTTTACACCATCAGAGAAAAATCCAGTTAACAGAGTTTGATCATTTTGGAAAGAGAATAACCATGTCTTAGGGAGGCATGCTTTTAGAAACTGCAATTTTCTCTGTCTTCCTGAAATGACAAAAACATTTTTTAGAGGTGTACCAGCGTGATTTTGGAAATTAATATCAGTTCAGTTGCCACAGAAATAGAGTAATCTGCTGTTGCTCCACAGTAAATGTGATTTATATGGCCACTACAGGAAGAAAACAACCACTTTAACCATGTCGCATCTCTGGATGGAGCACTTCAGGGACCACTGTGCATGTCACCGGTTTGAAGTTTGTACCACTTTTTACTTCCCCATCCAAGTCCCTTTTTTACTTTTTTATCTAGTATTTGCTCTTGTATCCTTTTGTCCGCTTTTACAAAGCTGCAAGTTAGCAATTTCTTACTAATGACAACAATTTCTCCAAATGCAAATTTCAAAAGTACTGGCAGCAAAAAATATAATTGTAAAGCACACATAATATCCCAAAACATTGTATTTTTCATCTTGTAATAACAAGATGTTCATTTCTGGGAACAATTTGGGAACAAAAATTAACATGTAATTAGCTTGTGGGAATAAGATCAATATACTGTGCTAATAACTTGTTGCCATGAAAACAAGACATTATGTACCGTGAACAAGTAATTATTCAGTTCATGCATTATCTTTTTTACACAAAAAACATAAACATATGCTGTACAACTGAAGTGATACTATTGTTTTTTAATGATGATGCTAATACCAATAACATGCATCCGTAAATTGTACATTTAACAACTGAAACACAATAAGCCAGTTGAAATGTCAGTAGAAATGTTATTCTGGAGCATTTTGAGGGGTTTCTCACTTGTGGGTGCACATGGCCGGTGTGTTGCTCGATGAACTCTGTAAAGCGAATATAATCTGATCCCAGTTTACACAGCCTATTGAAGATGCTGGTCTCACTGGGATGAAGGAAGGGCAGGTCCTGGGACACCTGTGAGTGAAGTCAAAACACTTAAACTACCTTAAATATATATGCTGGGACCGGAGTCACATTTATGTCATCACTGGACATTAACAAATAAATCTAGTAGAAACATGCAGCTAGCAGCAATGTGTAGCTAAGATGAGCTGATTCAGCTGAATAAAATAGTTTGGACATACTTTCTACAGTTATGGATATTGATCCAGAAGATGACTCTACAATACTACTGTGCAACCAATATATGTGATACATTTTTTCCATGGTGATTACAAATTAATGATAATAAAAGTCTGAATTTATAGTGGCAAAAAATAAATAAATAAATAAATAAAAATTAGATAACTGTTTGACTTGGGTATAGGTATGACATCCAGTTGGTCTTGCTATCTTTCATTGTAAAACCATGTGTTGGCTTAGTTTTATATATGTCTAAGGAAGTATTATTATTATTATAAGGCGTCACTTGATGACACCATTACTTCAAGTCTTAGAAGCTTATGGAGCTAGTATGTATGTGGGGACGTCCTGCTTTACTGTCCCAACATAATGGAAATGTAAAACAGAAATAATATTTAGGGGAATTTTTACTTTACTGCACATACAGCGGAGTGGCAAGTGACTAGTACAAATGGGAACTTGACTGTACTGACAGCAAAAACAACATTAACTAAGCATATCATTTCTATATGTCAGGTCTGTACACCAGTTGCCTGGTGTGAATATTAATAAATGTAAGAAGTCTGAAGCAAAACATATTATGTGTAGAATAAAGCTACAGTAGCTAATTGATGCTTCTGTCGGAGAGCTTTCGGTTTTACCTGCAAACCTGTTCGTTTGTTCCATGTAAAAATGGTCCCTGGATATCCACTTAATGCCAATAAGAGCTCGTGAATCATCTTAATTCACCGCAAACGCATAAAAATTAAAAAATTATGAGCACTGCTAATTCATCAACCAAAACAAACGGCCGCCAGTGTTGTCGCGGAGTTTCTAAGTCCTTATGACGCAGTGCATTATGGGCCGCTGCTATAAACTGTAAGTACTTTTCTTAACCCTCGTTTCTATCTTCTCGGTTATTTTTATTTAAAGATCACAAAATTATTGTTACCGTGTTCTAACAGATATAATATTCAAGCTACGTTCTACTGCTTTACAGCACATTTGTGGGCAAAAGTAAGCAGAAGATAGCAGAGAAATCGTTAGCATTGCATTGTGGGAAATGCAGTTCTCTAACAGGGAAACGTAACATTTGCGTCATCATTCGGACATGTAGCTAACAAGGAACATCTCGCAGTAGAGATTGAAAGGTAAGTACGTCTTGTTACTTGTTATAACGTGACTGAGTTGAGACTGTATTAACCATGGATAACAGGTTTATGATTAAGCTTGCTGGTATATTAAAATGTTATTCAAATTGCCTGTTGCGGAGTATCAGGGACTTCGAATGCTACACGGCTAGCTGCTACTAGCTTGTTTTAACACGTTCTTTAAAATAAGCTTGTCATTTCGGTACTCAGGAAAATACAAGTTGGCTTTACATGGCAAAGTGTACAATTGTTAACCAATGATTCTTATATAGTCTAACCTAATTTGACCTCATAAAGCTTGTGACCATTACAATAGCTGCCACACCAAATGAATCAGTAATGCTTTGATTATACGTCTTCTCTTTTCGTGGCCTCGCAGATTTTAAGTGTTGATTATAGAGCTATTCAAAATTAATTTACACATAAACATGACATACATCGGTTATGGAATCGACTAGTGGCACGAAAGTGACGTATTCTTGGTAATCTAACCTCTTGCATGTTTTTGAAATGTGGGGGGAACCCACATAAGAACATGCGAAGTCCACATAAGAGGGGCCAACCTGGATTTGAACTCAGGTCCTTCTTGCTAAGAAGTGACAGCAGGCCATTGAGCTACCATGTGTTTGTTAAAACAGTTGAAGAACCATCGGAATATGCTGTTAACATTATTGAGCAGAGACCAACGAGATATTTAACTGGGACATCTCACATGCTTTTCCCTGGGCTAGTGAGACGAAACCTATCCATTTCAACGACATACATGCATTTTTATTGCAGGGATGGCGGGGGAGGGGAGTGGAGATGGCACAGTTTCAGAATACCTGGATCAGAACCCCCAGCTGGCTCAGTGGGTCAACACTTTCAGGGGTTACTGTGAGAGCAACAAGCAGTGGGGTGCTCGGAGAGAGTTCATCCTGAGAAATATGGAGGCGTTCCCCACAGTGAAGCCAGGAGTTTCAGACAGCAGCTTGGACCGCCTGCTGTCTCTGTCTATGGTTTGGGCCAATCATGTTTTCCTCGGCTGCAGGTACAGATACTGATGTGTCCTTTTCTGTTGTATAGTAAAAAATTGTGCCCTAATTTCTCTCTAAAGTTAACGACTGCTTGGTAAAAGCAGTTGAGCTTTTCTTTTTCCTTTTTGTTTTTCAGGTATAGATTTACACACTGAATGTTCAGCTGATAGGTAATTTACTGTATATCTGCTGCATAATGGATTTGAAATCTTATGCATGGACATGCAGCTAAAGTTCAGAAGTACACGGACACCCTGTCGTTTTGTAGAATTCACTAAATAGAGTTCTGGAGCTACAGTATTTTTCATAGTTTGGACTAGGCCATTAGTTCCAGAGAAGGGACATAATGATATTTCATTATTTGCCCAGTTTAACTGATTCTTTAAAAAAAAAAAAAACAGTAGATAATCTATAATTAAACCTTTAAGCTTTAAGATAAACTGTAACTCTACTGAGAGAACGAAAAGATAAAGTGTTGTTGTTTCTGTTCATCCTTCAGCTATCCAAAGGCTGTTATGGACAAGATCAAGGAGATGGGGGATGGAATAGTCATCTGCGATGCTCCAGGTCAAATGTCACGAGATGAAGTCACAACAAAAGGAAAGCAGAGTGCAGCAGCCGGTAATGCAATTGATGCAATTGAAGCAGCGTGTTTGAATTGACTCTCTGAAACAGAATCGCCATAGCTTTTTGTGTCACCACCACATTTCAGTGTCTGTTAGATTTCATTGGTTTTGCATTGTTTGTTATGTTTTATGTCTGATTGGTTGACTAAATGTTACAATGCCTGTGCAAAGTAAATTTCNATTGTTTGTTATGTTTTATGTCTGATTGGTTGACTAAATGTTACAATGCCTGTGCAAAGTAAATTTCCTTTTAGGACATTTAATAAACATTTGAACCTTTGACTTATTGTTTACAGAGTGCGATGCTGACAGCTGTGCGAAAAGAGCCAAATCTGGACTGAACGAAACGGACTGTCGACCCACGCCGAGGACAGCCATGTGGCCGGTAAGTCAGAAATCGGGACCGTCACCACAGGCCCCAGCAGAGCACCAGCCCTTCTTTAACCGCCTCTACAAAGCGGTGGCCTGGAAGCTGGTGTCAGCAGGGGGCTTTGGTCCCAACTTGGATCACTTTGAGATCCTCCGCAGCTGCGTGGAATCGTGCAAACAGAGCTTGACCTGCGTGCTGGTGCCACTCAAGGACATCACAGACTTGCCTGCAGGCCGCACACAGAAGGAAGGTCACGTGTGCGAGCTTCGCTGTCAGACTGTTTACATGGGCACGGGATACGGCCGCGATGAATCTGCTGCCAGGGCCATGGCCTCGAAAGAAGCCCTGAAAGCCTTTCAAGGGCGCAAAGTGACAGTGAAAGTCTTCAGGCGGAGATACAGAGGGAGAGATGTGGAGGATTTGATGTTGATGGATGATCAGCCACGGAGCCAGGGCTTCCCTCCCGCGCTCAGCTACCCCTTTCAGCCTGAGCAGCTGGAAGATGCCTCATCATAGGGTAACCAGTCGGACAAACTGAAGGGATCAATGACCTCGCGTGGACCAGACCATCAAGCAGCTGAGCGTCATAATGGAAATCATAATTAAATTTGGATTTGGTAATTATAATGTTGTCATTATTTCCTCACAATACGTTGGTATCAAAACGCTGGTGATTGTGCGATGCATAGCTAGATTTTTCATCTTTGATACAGTGCTGTGTGTGTTTTTGTAACTAAAAAACGAAACCACACCCACAACATGACCACAATAATCAGGAAATAAACACACACACACACACACACACACAGCAACTTGTAGTCATGTACCATTCAAGACCATGCCAGAAGGCAGAACAGTTCAAGAGTTCAAGTGTCTGCTTAAGTGAAGGAAGGAGGGAAGGAGACTCCTCTTCCTCAGTATCACAGCGTGATGCTTATAACATGACTTGTACTTTTCAGCTTCAATTGAATTGCTTTAGTTCACTGTTTCATTTAGCCCGCTGCCTCATATTGTGAGTGCTAGTATATATACTGTATATACTGTCTGTGCATTGGCCCCTTCGTTTGGTCCTGTTACAGCATCATTTTTATTATTCTGGTTGTTACAGTAGTTTCATGAATGCTGTTGAACTACACTTTGATTTCTTCTTGGTTCTGGGCCGTAATTAATAAGATTACTTTGTTCTGTTTGGATTCACACTGTTCATTTATATGAGAACTGATATTTATAGCTCTGATATTTGCGACAAACAAGAAGATACAAGGAAATATTTGAATGATGAAGGAATATCAGTCCACATGCTCAGATTTCTCATTGGACCCATAAACCCGATCATTTTTAGGTTCTTTCCCATGTCTGGCTGGATTGTATCCTCACTTCTAACAATCCGCATTTTAATTTGCATGGAAGAGGAAAGGGATTTTCATTTTCAGACAGCAATGCAAATCAAACTTGAGAGGAGTAAATGCTCTCAAAGTGACGTTAGAATTTGATTCATTCAGTCCTGAGCTGATCCTTTTGAGTTTTATTTTAAATGTTTGTGTTTGTTAGTTTTCCGTGTTCGTATCCTCGTTTCTTGGAGCGGCAGAAAGAATTAATTTAATGAAAACTTCACTGATTCAAAACAACCGAGTCACACCTTGTTCTGAAATGAATATTATTTAATTTAATATTTGATGAAGACAGTAAAAACAGTTGTGTGTTTGAGGGTAAAATCTGTTCAGACTTGTTTTTGTTCTCATCTTGGTTGACTGAAATATATTGAAGTGTGAATATCCACACTATTCCACATTGCTGTATGTTGACATCAGTGGTCCTGTTTCGATATATTTTTTTATAAATAAACTTAATTTAAATAAGAGAAGTGTTTTTTTGTGTCTACCTGTAGAAGACAGTAACTAGGATTCTGATAACTGCATGTGCACATGATTTTATTTTGGAACCTTATAGGGGACAGCAACATCTTAAACATTACAGAAGGTATTCTGAAAATTTTAAATTATAAAATTTGCCTTTTATTGTAGAAATATCAAACAGCTCTACAAATAAGCTTGAAATGTACATGCTGAAATGTTCTAACTTTTCCCACTTTCATAGCTCCTGCTGCTTCTCCTTATTAGCAGTTAGCAAGTTTACATACAGCTGATTGGCTCATTTGCCCATTAGGTTTTGTTAAAAGGTTCAAATCATTAAGATCTCTGAATTCAGTGACATTCACGCCTGATTTCCTATTTCTGCTGACTGCTTTGTCAGCAGGAGCCTTTCAGCCTCATCGACTGTTGATCGGATTGTGACTTCACATTAGAAGTTTTTCCAGTTCGTTAGCAAAAACTACAGAGCCCTTAAAGTCCTAAATAATGATTTGCACGCAAGATTAAAAAAAAAAAAAANTAAAAAAAAAAAAAAGTTATTTAGGACTTTAGGGGCTCCGTCGAGTTCTGTCCATTTTGAGAAGGCTGTCCTCTTGGGAAATGGCAAAAAGAAGTAAACAACTGTGCTGATATATAGTAAATTCTTTTATGTGCACAAGATAATAAGTTGTTCCCACAAGATAATAACTTTAACTTTTTTTAACTTTGTTTTCACACATACCAAAAGAAAAATACAAGATTGCACATAAAAAAAGAAATGTGAAGCTGAACTGCAGAAAGCCCTCGGGGCTTGTATAAGACAGTTCACCATAACATACATGTTACCATTTAATTCATAAGACAGGTAGAAAAATAAAATAAGAAAAAAAAAAATATATGGACAAAACAACAAAAGAACATTTGATATCTCTTGGAGCAACTCTGGCAAAATATCATACTCTGAAGGCAACATACATGAAAAAAAAAAAGAAATCAGAGTTAAAGTCCATATGGAAAACACTTCAGAGAGTTTAACAATCCCTCTGTAGAAGAGCCAAATTAATGAAATTAGAAGGCAGGACATTCCATAAGATTGAACCTCTATATATGTAACCAAATTGAAACTGAGCAGTTTGACAAGTAGGAGGCTTGAGTTTACATTGAGTCCGAGTTGAATAATTATGGAATTGATAATTAAAGGAACAGAGTTCTTGAAAAGATGGGAGAAGGATTCTATTTAACGACTCATGAACAAATAAACAGATCTGAAGATGATTAACTTGGTAAACAGTGAGGATCACAGACTGATAAAACAGTTCCCTCAAGATAATAACTGGTTCCCTCAAGATAATAACTTGTTCCCACATGATAATTATCTTGTGCACACAAGATAAAATAACTTGTTCGTTAAACTGCTTCCTAAACTGTCGTCTCAAGTGGAGCATTCTGCAGAATATGCCTGTACAGTGTTTGCTTTTTTATAATAGTTTACTGTCGTGGTAACTTTATACAACTAAAGTAATTTGGCCGCTATGATACATCATCATCTCTATTGTACAGTAAAAGTACAATTATACAATTACTCTATAATTAGGCTATCATGCAGTTTTTTATGATAGTGTCATGGTACATTTTTGTGAGGGTGGGAGGTGAAATAATAAATGCTGCTCAATAATAAATGATCTTGATGTTTGTGACCATTCACCATGAGCACTAATCTATCAAATGTTAGTCCTTCATATAGCATGTCAACAAACCTGTGGGTGAAATATTAATGGCGATAGCAGGTACGCTTACAGGAAATTAAAACTAAAATCTGCCCTGTTGTCGTTCTGTGTTAAAGATCGTGCTGAGTTCTGAAGCGTAACACACACACACCACACACACACACACACACACACACACACAGCCAAGCCAAAATAGTCTAAGTCAACACTGTTTCTTGTTTCTTCTGCATTATTGATGATTGTTGGCAAGAAAGATGGAAAACAGATTCTCAAAACATTCAGGCACTTCAACTAGATACAAGATACAAGACAACTTTATTATCTCAGAGGAGAAATTCATGACGTGGTTGCTGCCAATGGCAAAGAATAATGAGAATAATGAATAAACAACATATCAATACTCATTGTAAAAAAACAGCCCAATCTAAATTCCTAAGCATCAGTTGATAAACAGTGACCGATCTTTCATATAAGATTATCTGCCCTTTAAGAACGCATGATAAAACCAAATACAGATCAGGTGAAAAACAAATTACCAGTAAAACACACACAATAGCAGCTTCCATGTTGCACTACAGTATCAGAAGTACTATTAGAAAAACAAAGTAGGCATTGTCTAGGTTGGATAGTCATTGGATCTGTTGAGCCTTTATTGTAGGACATTTAACAATAACTGAAATTGGGAAAATACTTCAAACAGAAATTTTATTAACTAATTTTCTACATAACATAGGTTCAAAAGTAATTACACCCCTAGTCAAAACAAAGCAGCATGTGTCAGTAGATTAAAAACCTTTACTACAGACACTTCCTGTTTTAACACCACATCACCTGGCACCTTTTCATGCAATACCACTTGTCTAGTGTGGTATAATGTTTGTGTAAGACAAATTTTGTATCCGTCCGAAGCTACATAGTAAAAATGGCTCCATGTGGGAGAGAACTGTCAGAAAATTTGAAAAAAAAGAATCATTGAATTGCATGAAAGCAAAGTTGTGAACAAAACCATTGCTAAAACTTTGCTAATAAGCAAAAATACTGTGGTGAAGGTGATCCAGTGTTTTAAAAGCACTGGTACAGCAGTCAACAAACAGCGAGCGGGTGTAGCTCAGAGACGTCACAGAGGGCTGTTAGCCATAAGCTAGCACTGAAGGACAGATGCATGATGCCTCCAGCTAGCTGAAGCTACATCAGAGTTCATTGGAGCCATGTTTCACAGTCTATAATCAGGAGAACACTGGACAGGTCAGAGTTCCATGGACAGCGACCTCATCCAAAGCCATTATTCTAGCAGCAACACAAGGAAACCAGACAGTTTGCTGAGCTACACAAGGACAAAGCCTGAACCTTCTGGGACTCAGTACTTTGGTCAGATGAGANTGCTGAGCTACACAAGGACAAAGCCTGAACCTTCTGGGACTCAGTACTTTGGTCAGATGAGACCAAACTAAATCTGTTTGGCTCTGACAGTGTGCAGAGAGTTTGGCAGCGTCCAGGAGAAGAGTCCAAAGAAGAATGCTTGGAAGCGGGAGCCTCATGGTACGGGGTTGCATGAGCTCATCAGGGGTGGGAGTTCATCGATGGAATCATAAATGCCAACAGTTATTGTCAAATCTGGAAGAGAAGATGCTCCCTTCACTGGCTTGGACGGGGCTCAAGATTTCAGAAATTACCCTAAACACTGTGCCAAGAAGACTTCCAACTTTTTAAAGAGAAAGAAGATGAAGGTACTTGACTGGCCCAGTACATCTCCAGACGAATCCAATGGAACACCTCTGGAATGAGCTCAAACAGAAAGTGGAGCAACAGCAGCCATCCATCCTTCAAAACCTGAATGAAATCATAACAGAAGAATGCCTAACATCTCTCAGAACTCCTGTGCTGATTTACTTCATTCAGTGCCAAGATGTGTACAAGCTGTGCTGCAAACAATGGTGGCTCTACAAAATAGTAACATTTTTGGTAAGGGGTGTACTTCCTTGTGAAACTATGTTATGTAGAATATTAGTTAATACAAATTCTGTTTGAAGTATTTTCCCAATTTCAGTGATTGTTAAATGTGCTACAATAAAGGCTCAACAGATCCAAATGGCTATCCAACCTAGACATTGCCTACAGAAAGTTAAAAACTCTGTTTGTTTTTTTTTTCCCTAATAGACAGGGATGTATTTACTTCTGACTACTTCTGACTGATACTGATGGGGACATCTCCAGAACTTCACCTTGAGGTGAGCCAGGTGATGTGCTGTGAAAATCTGAAAGAGCACACTCAAAGCAGACAGACATTCAATAAAAAACTAATAATCCACAAAATTAATCTCAAATTAACCTACATGCTCAACAGCTTGCTGTCCACAAGATGAGGCTGGATGGTATTAAAAGCCGAAGAAAAATCTACATAGTACAAACAAAAGGCCTAGGTCTCTGTAAATGAGAAAAAGTATTATTCAAAAGGCTAAGAGTAGCATCATCTGTTGATCTGTACTGCTTATAAGCAAACTGACACGGATCACGTACAGAACTTTCAGTTTAAAAAGTCTTGAGTTGTAGAGAAATATCAGCTGTTCTTGTGTCATGAGTCAGAGAGAAAATTTAAGACAAATAATTCTGATCATAAAATGTGTAGTCATTCTTACAAACATTTATTTATTGAAGCCAATCGTTGATTAACTCCATTGCAGCATTATATTTTCTTTACCTGATATAGGACAGTTGTCCAGTGATTATATAAGAAGTAAACAACTCAATCTGCTGTAATGTTTGGACACAAGTATTGCTTTTTCAGACAGGTAATGATAGTATTTAGTATTTTATGTACTGATTGTATTTCTTATGATTTTGGATTAGATGCTGTGACTCATACATGCACAAAAGTCTCTATCCTGTAACTTCATCTGATCAAGAGGAAGGGATGAGTTTTCCACTGTAAGATAGTTAGGAAAGTCAACTACGTACAGTATTTCTGATTATCTACTGTTCGGTTTGAAAATATGTTTCTGCAAATATGCTTGGATATTTAAAGGCATTTTTTTAACTAAATATTCTTTTTTTTTCATAGTTTTTTCCTTCACTCTAAATATGAATTCACTTGCAGCAATTTGAGCTCCTTTAACGTATTTGACGTCACGAGCTGCTTCATTGACAGCGAATGGAAGATTGAAATTGATTATGGCATTCATAACACATTTCCTCTACAGCAGGAATTAGGAAATCTGTTATTGTGAGCAGAGCAGCCTTCCCCTGGGATGTGTGACTCCACAGATTATTTTCAGATTTGTGCTTTATTCATGTTCCCAAATAACAAGCTACATGATCAGCATAAAAAAAGGGTTAAAACAATAGTATAACATGTTATGTAAGCCACTCTGAAAGCACTGGCCTGTGTGAAGCCAGAAGTGTTTATGCTTGACTAATATTTGACATTTCAGACGTGTGTGTGTGTGTGTGTGTGTGTGTGTGAATGTGCAAAGAATATGCATCCACTGCTTTACAAAACAACATGTTACACAGTTTATTATTATTAATATTAATATGTGTCATACATTCATCAAAATAAAACAAGTTCAAGTTCAAAAGACAGTTTTGGATTTTGGTCAAACAAAAAATCACTATAATATTCCCATGATACTAAAGAAAAACGACATAGTTTACTCTCATTGGTGTCTTAGTGTATGGTGCAGTCATCTATTTTTAGCTCTTGTTACGTCACATTAATACAATATATTCCTGTATTCCTTCAGTGAATCTAAAGTGTGTGTTTTTATGGCATTTCACCTCCTGTAATATCACCGCTAACCTTACAGAGATATATTAGACTTTTAAAACAGATAATAGAATCATTACAGTTCTTTTTCACAAGTGTTCTGCAGTCACCCAAATGCATCCCGCTCTTCAGATGTACCAAAGAAAAGAAAAAGAAAAAAAAAGACTGGAATGATGTGACAGCTTTCCACCTCGGATCCACTTTCTCGTCCGTGGAGGCTCATAAGCACTTCAGCAGGTAGAAGTTGCAGAAGGCTCCACGGGGACAGTCGCACAGCTTACCAATCCGAGCGCCCTTTCTCACGGCGCATTGCTCCCCCACGTCACACTGAGAGAGAGACGAAAGGGTTAATGAGAGCTTGCAGACCTCACCTGCATCACCTGCAACTACATCTCTATGGAAAACAAAGATACTAAAGGAAGGGAACATCAGTGCAGATTTTCATCATCATCATCACCACCACCACCACCACTACCACCACCACCATCATCATCATCATCATCATCATCATCATTATTATTATTATTATTATTGATATACTGTACCATTGGGACTTGGCCAAATTTCTTTTCCCACGAAGGATTTTTTTTAGCCTGCAGCTTTTCAAGAACTTCTTGGAGAGCTCCAAGCTGGAAACATACATGACAATATCAGTTTGTCTTTGCTGCAGACGTGTAGATATGAAGATCAAATAGAAAAATGTGATATTAGTAAGTAACAAATATCACAGAAAATAAAGATGTCTGTATTTACATACCAATGAGGAGCTCTATTTTCTTTCGTCATTTTCCCCATGTACAACAACAATGTAATAAACAGGAAAATCAAACCAAAAAGAAACATCAAAAAGAAACAAACAAAAAAGAGAGGCTGCCAATTATACAAAATTTAAATAATACAGAACACTATGATAATGTTTATGAAAGCAGTTGTGCTTGCACGATCTGGACTCAATTAAGTAATCAAGGTAATTTAATACATTGCGCCAGTAGATTTACAATCCATTCCAAATGCATACATGCAGTATTATGCATGCAACCTAATGCCAAAAAAAAAAAAAAAAAAAAAAAAAAAAAAAAAAAAAAACTTGCATGATTCATAAAATCAGAAGACTGCATGAATTTTTTTTAAATTAATTATTATTTCTTTAACATGCATGCAGGAAAAGTCCGTCTCCGCAGCTTACCAGCTGCTTCTCGCTGGTCAGGTTGGGGTCTTTGGGGTAGAAGTCCTGCAGGGCTCTGGGACTCAGCTCCTCTCCTGATTCGGACTCCAGTACTTGCGCTCCGGCGGCGCTGAAGAACAGCAGCAGCGCGCAGAGGAGCGCTCCGCTCTGCATCCCGCAGCTCAGCATCCCGCAGCTCTGCGTGGTCCCGGTGCGCGGCAGCATGTGGCCTCTTTTCTGCCTCAAATAAGTCGCTTTGCCCCCCTCCGCGGCAAACACCTTTTTATGGGACTGCTGTCATCTGTTTGCTCCACCTTATCCTTTGATTTTTTTTTTTTTTTTTNTTTTTTTTTTTTTTTTTTTCATGTTGTCATGCGTAAGAGCTGCCATGGGTGAGTCATCCGGTAAAAGTTGCTGGGCAAAATCCGCCACAAAAAGTCAACAACAACAACAACAGCAACAACAGCAGCAGCAGCTGCGGGGGATCTTTACTTACTGATCATGAATCCATTCATGGACAAAGGAATGTTTTCAGCTGTCTGACGGCATTTCCAAAAAAAAAAAAAAANAAAAAAAAAAAAAAAAGATATAAATCAATAAAATACTTTAAAAAAACAAAATACAAAATAATAATAATAGTTTTTTAAGTAGCTGGATTTTAGTGGCCTGCATCTGTAATTTTTTTTTATTTTAAAATTACAAGTTTTACTGAAAAAAAAAAAAAAATGACAGACAAAACTTAAAGCCAAGTTCCAGCTTATGCCTCAAATGAGAATTTGATTCTGTGATAGCAGTGATGCGTTTGGTTGCTGCAGCAGGTCTGAGAACACTTTATTTAGTATTCCATAGATGTAGATCAGCAGCTTTGTTACTTGGCCACATTATTCTTCCATTAATCCCACACTGGCATCTGCAGCCCCTCCTCTTGCATTTAAACTTTTGGTGACTCAGTTATTTCTATGCTTTAATTGATCAAGAAACCCAAACAGTGTCTGGACTGAATGTCCTTACAGGTATTTTGGCAGCCAGGTCAAAAAAAAATATGAGGCACTTCCCGCCCATTACAGTCAACCCCAGTGGGAGACAGTGTTGAAGTAATTGAACTTTGGTCTGATATTTGCAGGGATCGAGGCCAAGAAAAGCAAAACTTTGGATTTTACAGCTGAAATCAAGCAAATGAACATCAGAATAATAAGCAACCAACACTGGTCAAATAAAACTGGTTTTAGGTGAGGTTGCTTATAATTTGCTTGATAACGAATATAACAAAGGAAAAAATGTAAAAGCTGATGATTATCCAGAGTTAGCCCAGTTTGAATTACAGCACCCTCCACAACTATTGGCACCCTTGGTAAATAAAAGGACAATGGGCTGTGATTATCCTCTTGATCTTTCATTCCAAATATTAAGAAAAATATAACCTTTAGTTAAAGTAAAATAATTGAAAGGAAAAAGAAATTCTTATTACGAAACAAATATTTTTCTCAATTGGGTGACCAAAGAATCACCAGGGATCACAGCTGGAGAACTGCAGACATTAGTTGTTTTTTGGGGTCAGAAAGTCAACAAAACAATAATCAGATGCCACCAGGCTGATTGAGAAAAATATTAGCTTCAAGATAAGAATTTTTTCCTTTCAAATTTTACTTTAGTTAAAGATTATTTGTTAATATTTTGAATAAAAGATCAAGAGGATAAAGATTAAAGAGATTTTTTTTTTCCCACGGCCCATTTTGCTTTTATTTAAAAAGGCTGCCAATATATGTAGATGGCACTGTACACATAAAAGAAGTAGAAGAAGAATGTGTTTAATGAAATCAATTATTGATTAACTCCACTGCAAATACAATGCAAATATGGAAGCAGCAGATACAGTCCAATTACCGAATGAAACTACAGATTTTGCTGTGATATAATGTGTTCAACTTAACTAAACTCATGATATGGTTGTACCCCTGAGGCAAACATCATGCCTGTTAACAATGCAAAGGATAAATCTCTACCCAGCACAGACTGACAAACAAGCACTTATTCTAGCACATATTGTGAGTTGAATCCTGTGCTTGTGTCAGTGTCTATTATCGTGGTTTGGCTCTGGCTCGATGCATTGATCCTTTTATCAGCATTTGCCTGTTCCTGATCCATCCACAGAGCAACAGATGAAGGAGCAGGGAACTTTAATTGTGCCAGAGGCTGCATGACTCATTTCTTTCTCCCCACTTTTAATGAATGTAGGGATGAATGCCAATTTAAAATTTCATTCACAACAACCAGGCTATTCCATTCACAACCACGAGTTCATTAGCTTTGGTGCCGTGACACAGGCAGTCATCTGCCACATTCTAGATGTTTTGCAGGCCTCTCTCAGGCTGTCTGCCGCGTGGCGTGATGTTGACGACATCATGCAATTTGGCTTGATATGCTCTCAGATTGTGACCTCACAAGCACAAATAATAATCAATCATCATCAGCAGAATATATGACTTCCCCTTCTTGTAAAAACAGCAGAAGCCTCAGAATTACAAAACGGTGAAATCGGTTAATTATGAGTAGGCGACCCCACAATGCAGCAAAGTGCAAACACGTCATAAAGGGTCAAGAGTCTCCTGTACATCAGCTGATTTCATTGACTAGTTTGCTCCATTTTGCCATAGATAATCAATGATGGTATAAATCTCCTGACATTATACATTGAAATGTCAGGGCATCATATCAAAATATAATCTATCAATTAATCAGAAAATACAGCCTTAAAGACTACAAATTAACACAGCAGAACTCAAAAAATCCACCAAGGCCAAACAAGCCGAGAATGTGTCTTGTTCTGATAATGTCCAGGCCTAAAGAGAAAGAAATGACTACATTAAACATATTTTTCTGGATCTCTCTCAGTAACTATCAAATGTATTTTAAAACTGTTTGCATGCTACTGAATCAGCATCACATTAGTGGTTGATGCATGATGAATGGGCCTTCTGTCCAAGCAGATAAGTTAGACTGCCAGATCCAGATCCTGACTAAATAGCACGTATCGATAATCTATATGAGATTTATATGCCTGATTTTTGTTTTTCCATTGAGATTGGTTGATTGATTTTGCTTTTGAGGAAAAAAAAACAATAACAAATCTGATGTTTTTGTCAAGACAGGCTTCAGATTTAGAACTGAAAAACAGACCAACAGACCAGATAAGTAGGAAAAACAGTCTTTGCTTGAGAGATGCTTCCACGGGCGCTGCCATGTTGAGTGACTTCATGCTCGTTGAAGTCAGTATAGATGGATTTTGTTCGAGTTTCCAAGTTGGAGCTCCCACTTCAAGGGCCGTTCCATTTTTTTAAGTAGGAGGTTGGAAAAGTTCGAGTACTGAGTTGTCTGGAATGCAGCATTTTTTTCTTTTTGGTTTTCCTTTTATTTTTGCAAATACCCTAATCCTTCAAAATCAAATGTTTAGGTCATACACCCACCGTGAAATTCAATGTTTTCCCTGATAACACTTATGTCGGAATGTTGACAGGATGGTTGCTTTTAATTAAAAGCCATCTTCTCCTGGGACTATATTCCCAGATGGAGACAAACTGTACGTTGTCTTCTGTGCAGCTCTGTGTTGGATCAGTTAAATAAAGTTACTTCAACAAAAAATTTAATAGAAGCTGTGATGGATGATTTATCTCAAACACGTATCAAGTCTCTACCAGTTGATTTTAATCGTATACTGGAATGAACTGAAAACAATGACAGTCTGGAAGGTAGGAAAAACAATTCTAATATTTCTGGCATGTGGATTGTATTGCACTCAAATATGCAAGATCGCAGGTATTGCCCTTTAAATTACATAAATGCTTTCAGGTGAATAATTTTTAGAGGGTTTTTATTTCTAACATAAAAAAAAAAATCTGTTTTTGGAAAACTAAGCTGAACCCTTGGTCAGGGCCCCCTGACAGTCATGGGGCCCTAAGCAGCTGCTCGTGTTGTTTAATATGTGGAGTCGACACTAACGTCAATTTGCCTGTATTCCATTTGTTATTTGGATGGTTGTTCTGTCGCAATGCTGCTGTAATAAAATGTCTTAAATGTATTCTGCTCTGTAAATTAAGTGTTGCTCATTCTAATGAGTTCTCCATTTCCAATATCCCCAGTAGCCATTAGTCCAGGATGCATCTAATCAAGAGGTGTGTGTGTGTGTGTGTGAGTAGCCTTCCCTTGTGGAACATAAGTGTAGGTCAGAGAAGAGTTCTCACTATTCTCATTATTCTTCCTTTTTTTTTTTTTTTTTNTTTTTTTTTTTTTTTTTAAAGGTTATCTGTTCACCTTTATGGTCTTGTTCTATTTCGTCACACTGTGCCTCGTTTCTCCAAAATGCGATTGAAAAGCTGCATTTTAGCTTCACCACGACGTGTTCCATCAGCTCATCCAAAGGTGTGTCAAGGGCTTTTGTAAGCTCGCAGGATGATGAAATTTTCTCAAATCATCATCACGTCTCATATGAGCTGATGAGAAAACATGTAAATAAATATGATTAGAGAATTTGATTTTCTGAGTTTGTTCAGGTATGAGTGATAAAATGTTTGGAGGGGCATTGGGTTTGGGGAAGGGTTTCACTGATGATTTCCATCCTTTTATTGATGGATTATGATTATATAATATAGTTCTATTTGTTTGCCCTGCTTTCCTCTTCTTTTAATTTGCAGCAAAGGCACTCAGAAATATACTGTTTAGAAACTCAAAGCAAGACAGTAATCAAGAAAATTTCTAGTATCAAGTAAAAATTCTGTCAGTGGTGTAAGAAAAGAAAAAAAATACTGAATGACAGCTGAAAGTAGCATAAAAATCCTGTCAAAATAGAACCCTATCTGACCTTTTGACCCCATTTGCACCTTGATTTCCTGTATTGTGATTGGAGGATCTTAGTTTCCTCTTTGCTCCAAGCTTCATCCATTTTTTGTTTTTCATTTTAATAACCATTAACACTTGTGCATGTCACTGTCCACGTTCCAGTTGTAGGAACACATTACAGTTGTCCAATACAAAATAACTGTAATTAACAAGAATGAGCAGGAAGACTAGGGTTGTGATCTTTCACATCTCAGAATGGATGGATTGTATTTACAGTAAAGTTAGCCTAGCTGGCTAACTGTGACCGAAATCTGATCATGCTGACCTCATCCACATATCGTCTGGCAGGTTGGATCACAATGCATTCTGCGTGCATTTACGCCTTGCGTTAATGTCCGTTTTTCTTTATCTGAATAATGCATCTGGATACAGATCACATTTCAATGCGACTTATAAACGATGCCAATGTGCCAATCATCCAATCCACGAATCAGACGGCTTCAGTTCATCTTGAGTGAATAACTTACTCTTTTCAAAGAGTCTAAAAATCTGGATGCGTTTGGCACTTGATAAGATTAATTTCCTCGGATAAGAACAAGTAAGATGATGATTTTAAAATGTTAAACCGAGATCTTGAGATTTTCTTGAATCCCCCCCNTTTTTTTTTTTTTTTTTTTTTCATTTTTTGCAGCGTAATTTCTATTTTGCAATTGGAGATGTGACATCTTTGGGTAAGTCAGAGAAATGGAGAGAAGGAATCTCCATTCAGCAAGATAGAGAGAGCTTTTCTGCAGACTTAATTACACACAAACACCAATACAACTTCCACTGAGCTACTTTGTTAGCAAAGAGCAATATATTTCCGGAAAACACCTCAAATGGAGGCATGGAGAGGAGAGAGGGAAGGAGAGGAGGAAGATGAAGTGACCTAAGATGGAAACAGAGCAATTCTCTCTCTCTCTCTCTCTCTCTCTCTCTCTCACACACACACACACACACACACACACACACACACACACACACACACACATGCACATCATCATCATCCTCATGTATCAAGCATCATCAGGGTCGAGTGTTAATTCCAGTGGTGACTCATGGATAATTGCTGCATCTCACTCAAGTTATCTGTATGAAATAAGCCTGCGATTAATGAGTATCATTACTGGTGTCGAGCGAATGTGATTTAAAATAATGTTTTAAAAAACACAAAACGGCCTTCTGCTCTCTGAGTTTTGACTCTGCCAGCAGCTGTCACATCCAATTTCATGACTGGGTGAGTCAACAACGTAAGCGTCCTCCTTCTCAGCACTTTTTTTTTTTTACCCAAACATAGAAAGTTTTTTCAGTCTTATTTAGCTTTAATGAATCCCTCCAGAGTTTCCTCCAGAAAACTCTGATGAGAGTAAAACTTTAGCCCATTAACAGTCAGTTTGCTGTATTTTATCTCACAAACAGCATGAAAAACATGGAAGAAAATATAGAAGGCTGATTAATAAGCTGTCAGCCTGCACAGGAAGATCTGACTTACGTTAATGCTGCAGTTAATCATTTTTTAACACGAGCATATAAAAAAAAAATCCTCCACAGTTGATATGACATCATCATCTGATGCCAAACGGCTTCCAGCTAAAACCTTTTTCATGTTTGGGAAGAGATGGCAGTCTGAGGAGCCCAAACAAAGCCACAGTCATGGATAGCAGCCATAGTTTGTGTTAGCAGGCTGAATATTGAATTTTAAGGTGGGTGTATCACCTTAACATTTGATTTTGCAAGATTAGGGGATTTGTCAAAATAACAGGAAAACTAAAAATTGGTTTTATGTTTTGAAAAATTGTTTGTCAGTAACATAACATGTATGCAGATTGTATTTATTGGAGCCTTGAAAGGACCATACTGGCGATTGTGCATGTTTGAACCCAATATATACAATCTGTACAACCTACATACTCAAAGTTTGTCCCACATCAATCCCTCCATCACAATAATGTTGGCCCTCCAAAAGTCATTTAAATTCCAAATGAAATATGAGTGATTAAATGCTGTTAAAGAAATGTATGAAAAAAAAAATTAGAAAAAAAAAGCTTTTACTCGCGAATTAATAGATAATATTATCATAAAGTTGGAGAACAATGACGGGAACAGCATGATGGGAAATGATTACGAGACTGTTTTGGATGCACGTTTGTCGTCTCTGCATCCCACAAGTTTTATTCACGAAAACGAGCTAGCAATTTCCAGATGCATCTTGTCACGCCCAACCAACCGTTAGCAAACAAAAACAAGTACTTCTAACAAAAAAAGAGAAAAGTTGACTGTGAAAACAGTCAAGTCAATGCAAAATGGACTGAGGGCTACGCACTATTAGTGTCTTGTGCTAATGCTAAACCGCTGTGTTTAATCTGCCAAACAACGGTTGTGGTTTGCAAGGCTGCTAACATCAAGCACCACCATAAGACAAAACATGCTAATGTTCATTCGGCTTTTCCAATAATCTTTGTTCTCAAGTTTTTGCAAGACCAAGATTTCATGGCCTGTGTTGCTTTCTTATGTAGCGTTATGTATAAGCTAAACAAACTTAACCTTCAGCTTCAAGGTGGAGGGACTAAATGATTTTTTCCCCACCGGGCCCTGGGTCCCCTTCATTTTGCAAAATTGTCCCTTGGACAAAATTATTTGAGTATCCCTGCTATAGTCACAGCAAACAAAAGGACTTAAACATAACCTCCTTGGCTGATGTAATAAGACTTGAAGACGTACCATGTGTGTTGTTAGTATGTTAATTACAGATGTCACGTGTGGGAGATCCTCGTTGTTCAGGATGATGTGATTCCAGATGAAACGTGCACGCTGAGGGTCAATCAGCAGCCCATCCATGTCTGAAAGTGTGTGTTAAATGCCGCAGGAAGCAGCTCCTCTAATCAACACTAATTAAATATCTGAATCACCGATTGATGCGTTCATTTGCTTCATTGTCTGTATCGCTGACCAACAATCTTCTAAATTACAGAACACAGCCTAAGTCTATTAGATAGCTGGCCCATCAGAACCCCAACATCCTGGTGCAGCTGCAGCTCAACCTCAAATAAAATCAATCCATTTTAAACTTCACTACTTTTTCCCTCTTAACTGGCTTTGCTGAAACCTTCCTGTCATCCTTCATGTGCTCAAGCTGCTGTCAAAATGAATCCCTGTTCCTGTTTGTTTTCCCTTCTCGATAATCTCCTGATATATTTGACGTGATCTTGCATGTGTCTGAAACCTGTGTGGGTGGTGGAGATGATTAATGCAAACAGTTCCCACTATTAAATCATGAAGCCGAGCCCCTTAAGGCCACAGCCAAAAACAAGGAGCCTGTGGGATGTTGGTGCATGGGTGGCAAAGTCCTTCTTAAACTTATCTGTCACGTTGCTGAATATTTCATAGCGTGTTAAAAGGATGACGTGGACCTTTGATCCTCCCTCGCTGGGATTAATATCATAACTTTTACGAACTCATCAAAGAACAGAACACTTGCGTAGGATTTTTGTTCCCAAAAAAAGTTATGGCATTTGGCACTGTTGGTGTGCCTGTTTTGTCGCAAAACGTCTCCAAAGTGTCCAACAGAGTGAGAACCATTATTTTATGCACAGACAAAGCTTGGCTGTTGCTATGGTAAACAAAGCTGATTGGGCCACCGACCCATCGGTCAAATTCTATCCAATCCTTTCTATCCAAGTCTAATATCGCTCTTGCCATTTGAAAGTTATGTTACTGAGAAGCTACAAAGCTAGCTTTAGCTCGGAGGCTTATCTCAGGATGAGTATCCTGGGGGGGGGGGGTNGGGGGGGGGGGGTTAGTGGCCTTTGGCTTGGCAAGCTTGACATAATTTGGCCCTTGGGGAATAGCACCCTATTGGGTTCTGGTTCTGCGTTCCCTCTCCCCTTTTCCCATGTTTCCCTGTGGGAGAGGTGGGTACAGATTTTCTCTTTCTGCCCCCAAACATTTATCCCAACTAATCTTTTGTTTTCTGATCAGTAAAAGTCCGTAATTTTATCAAACACAGCATAACATTATGTTGTGGCACCTCTGATGTAAGAATTTTGAAGGATTGGCCCTTAAATTTGTTTAGATTTAAACGGATTAAGCTAGCGGCCCCGGCAATGTGGCGGGCCGCGCTAATATTGCCAGTTTTTTATTTCTTTTCTGCAGGAGCTCTGGTTCATGTGAAGGATTTTTATTTGATTTCCTTTGACTTCATGTCAGATGTGTTTTGCTTTAGTTCGCTCACATTTATCCATTTTATATACGATTGTTAATACCAGTTCAAGTTCACATGCACACGCCCCCTTTTCCATGTTTCCCTATGGGAGAGGAGCTGTGGAGGATTTTTATTTGATGTCTTTTTACTTCATGTCAGAATAAACTGTGAAAAAGAAAAGAAACCCTGCAGCCGGGTCCTTCTTTCAAAACGCAACATCCAAACTACCAGTTACACGTAGAGTAATTTGATCCAGTATTAAATATCTGAAATATCGATGAATGAAGGTTTTAAAAGAGCAGATGTAACGACATTTCTGGGAATAATAAAGTATTCAGGAGGAGAAAATGACTTCACCCCACCCTTTTCCTCCTGAATCGTTGAGACAGAGGCTGAGTTCACTGATGGGTAAATAACATCTTGCTTGGACAGGTTCACTCTGTCAGCATCCTTCACAAGAGCTCTTGTGCGTCACTGTGAGGTAATTAAGGGTTGTGGGTTCAGGACCTTTCTGCTTCCGTCTGCCTACACGGCTTACATTTGTCTTTAAATAATGCACATTCTTTTCTGTAATTGCAGTGTAGAGAAGTCGTCCACTGACAGTTTTTGCTAATAAGAATTTCTTTAATCTCTCCCCGCTCCCTGTGTATGTGTGTATGGATGTTCTCACAAATTCAAACACAGACACATCTTTAAATAAGTGATTATTACTGTACCACATGGAAGTATTTATCTCTTAGCTGGAACGAAATTAAACACTTCAATGAGGCTTCAAGCAGGAAGCTTTTATATGCGACGTGAGTCACAATATGCTTCCATTTTCCCCGGAAAACCCAGTTTTCTCTGAACATAAGTTGAAACTGAAGTAATTTTTTCTTCCTTACATCACATTTAACAGCTCACAATTTTTTTTTTTTTTTTTTTTTTTTGCTTTTCATATATGAATTGATATATTATTTTATAATAAAACAAATGAAAATCTCATTGACAAAAACCCTTACCCTTAATTTGTTCACATGTTCAGTGGATTTAGATCAGAACTCTGTAATATTTTCTTCTCATCCATTCTTGGTGCTTTCTGAAGAATGTTTGGGGTTATTATCCAACTGGCTGACCTTTGACCTGCGACTGAGACACAGCTTCTGACGCTGGGCTGTACGAAATGCCTTTTGATTGTCTTCTGATTTCATGTCCTGCACAGATTCAAGGCAGCAAAGCACCAAAATATCACCCAGCCTCCTCCATCTTTCTCTGTAGGGATGCTGTTCTTTTTTTTGAAAGATAGAGTTGGACTTAAGATCAGTGGACAATGTGGACACTTTTAAAAACAAGCTTAAGACACATCTGCTCAGGTTTGCTTTTACCCAGAGTTACTTTATATTTATTTTAGGATTGTATACTTCATAAGGTGCATTCCGAGGCCCTTATTTGATCGTTCCTCGCTCCTCAATCCTCATGTGACCTGGAAACCAATTTGGTCCGCCATCTTTAAGGACATCCCAAAGCTCTTATTTCTGCTCTAAGGATGGAGGCGCTTCCTCTGGGAGACATGAGCGAGGAAATGCGAGACGTTCCTACATGGAAGTCTGTTACCTGACAGTCACGCCCCTTTACTGGAAGTCTGTTTCTGATTGGACAGATCTATTNAAGTCTGTTACCTGACAGTCACGCCCCTTTACTGGAAGTCTGTTTCTGATTGGACAGATCTATTACAGCTCATCTGATGCACTGACATGCATCTTAATATACATCAAACATGTGAAAAGAAAAATACCATCTCAGATGTAAAATTATTCAGATTATTTGTGTTTATTTTTGTCTGATTGATCATCTGTTTAAAACGACTGGATGTGTGTTCAGTGCAGCTCTGAATGATAAANTCTGATTGATCATCTGTTTAAAACGACTG
The DNA here is from genome assembly GCA_014773175.1 of Lucifuga dentata. Lineage (NCBI taxonomy): Eukaryota > Metazoa > Chordata > Actinopteri > Ophidiiformes > Bythitidae > Lucifuga > Lucifuga dentata. The sequence continues at coordinate 16,156 of VXCM01001559.1, read as the reverse complement.
GATGTGTGTTCAGTGCAGCTCTGAATGATAAAGAAACAGAAAACAAAAAATAACTCTTATAACGTCACAAAATCCACTGTCGTGTTTAATAAAACATCCCGTTTGGAAAAGTTTACTAATGCTGATAAACATTATATTTTAACTCTCTGAGCATCAAAATACATGTAAAAATGTGATGATTTGTAGATGATAAAGTCAGATTTTTCCCTATGTGGACGTTACTGTCGTCTAGGAACTGAAACAGAGACAGAGCAGCAACAAGCGCTCTGATCAGCTGATCAGCTGTGTGACATCAGTAAGTGACGTCGCTTCAGATGATGCTTAAGGAGCGAAGATGTTTCATTTCTCTTAAATCGCGTCGCTCCTCACCTCCTCTTTCCTCGCATCTTTTCCTCTCGTCTTCAGTGGGCTGGACTAAGATGCAAGGAAAAGACGCAAGTGAGGGAAATGTAATGAATAAGAGCTTTGGAACGCACCATTAGTGTAAGAAATGTATGCCTCTTATTGTCAGGTTTTTAAGGATATTTTTAGTCTGTCGGGTCTTGCTGTCTCCACATGTTGCCTTGATGTCTGTGAATTGTATTTTAAAGCACTTTGTGATGCTATAGAAATAAACTTTTACTTACTACCATGGAGCCATTTTCATTCAGACAGGGACAGACTTCTAAAATATTCAAACAATCTTTCTCTTCAGTTTTGGGTCTTGAGGCAGGATGTTGGCTTCAGTCCCATGGGTCTTAAACATAGTCTTGGCCACAGTGGTCAGAGAAACATCAGGCTGTTTGGAGATGTTCCTGTAGCTTTTACCTTGACCACTTTTGGCTTTTACCTTCTTTCTAACCTCCTGACACTCTGTTTTTCCTTCTCTTTTCCATGTTTCCTGTGATACACACAGTGATTAAGAAAAAAAAAAGCAGCAAATGAAGTCACCTGTGGTATAAATTTTTGCTTGAAATATCACTACAATACAATTATTTTTCCCAGCTTTTTTTTTTTTTTTTTTTTTTGGTTTTAAAGTAAACGAAAACCACGCGTGTATAGATGACAAAAGATATTGTAATTTCAGCACTTTTCAGAAAATATGGTGCATTATTGGAATAAAATGCATGCATGGGGACAAATATTTTTTTTCTGCAGCTCTATATATCTCTGTATCTACAGTATATGTATCTATATATCTCTATATCTATATGTATTTATATGTATCTATATCTAACTCTATCTATCTACATATATCTATATCTATCTATATATATACAGTATATACATATAGATAGATAGATAGATAGATAGATAGATAGATAGATAGATAGATAGATAGATAGATAGATATACATTACAGAATACACTACAGAGTTGACTCAGCTCACCTCAAATCAATGTCTACCTGCACAAGTGAGTGGAAAAAAGAGTTAGAGTTTCCTGTTACATAACAAACAGATAAGAAAATTATAATGTCTGTAGTGACTTAAACACACCTGAGCAGCAGTGAGACTTAAAATCAATTTCAAGCTGATGTTTCTGTCACCTTTGATAGATGCTTTCCACTCAAGATGAGAGGGTAAAAAATTGATGGTGCCATGCTATTTCAGGCCTTTCACTGCTGAAATGTAGCAATGCAATGTGACAAAAGAGGTCAGACAGAAGAAAAAATCCAGACAGGCTACAAAATGAGACTTCAGCATCTACTGGCTGCCTTCTCACCTCTGTGATGTTTAACATTGTCTTCCTATGGACTTACATCAGCATTAATTCACTTGGTTTCTTCTTAAAATTGTCTGATGAGCCACTGTGGCTGCAGACAGTTTTAATTGGCTTTCTCAGCCTTTTGAATTCTTTTCAAAGGCAAACAGATTTTGAGTTGGCAAACCCTGCACTGCTTATTATTACTTATTACTGATACTGCAGCATTTTGCAGGCAGCATACACACACATACACACACACACACATACAAAGGTGTCTTCAGGTTCTGCTCAGGCTAAATTTGGATGGAGCCATGCCTGATGTCACCAAACTCTGGGTTCGTTGTAAAAGTGCATCAGATGTGCTTATACGGCATTATTTTCTGTAATATGCTTTCACAATCAAGATCTGGGAGGCACCAATTATTGATCACGTGAATAAAGGGATCAGGTGTGAATAGAGCACAGAGAGAAGTGCTGTGGTACCCCAGAACCAGGAATGAAAACCACAGACTTAAATAACAGTCCTGAACTCAACCCCGTCCAACCTACGGGATGACGCTCGAGCTGATTGAGATCTGTAACCCACCACCCCCANCACCCCTCCTTTTCCAAGAGGTATTAGAAATGCAAAAGACAAAAATTCAATTTGGAGGCCCTGAACATGCAAAAAAAGTCCAAATTACCACAACATGTCTCATTGCCCTGAAAGCTTTACTTTGTATGACGTATCCTGGAGCCTTTATCTGCTTTAATGAATGGCTCTGCAAAACCTCGCAGATGTCCAAGAGTTAATTACAAAGTGATTGATTCAGTCATGTGACTTACTAACACGTGATTGGCTGCTGGGATTGTTTGCCACCATCCAGCCTTTTATTCATATTAGCTGGGACATACATCATTGCCTTCCCACTAACGGGTAACGTTGTGGTAAAAGCAAAAGCAGCTGTTCAACAAGTCCAAAAGCAATTACGGATGCTAAATAATTAATCCTGCTGCTATTAGAGTTATTGTAATGAGTCACATTTGTCACTGAGACTTTCCTTCTTCACTGGTGGACACAGATACAGTATGGAGGTAATGTCTTCCTACCTGACAATCAGCTCAGAGTAATGTCTGGGTTTGGAGAATTACTGTAGGCCCAAAGGTCAATAGTAAACTGATTTAATCTAAACCATCATTCATGATCCTGCTGGATCAACATGAGAGCTTTACGCCAAGAAACGTAAGAAAAATCAAGAAAAACAAGCTCAAAAACAGGATTAAAAGAACTACAGATAACACATTTAGCAAACATACTGTTGGATTCACTGACTGCAGGAAAAGACAAACCACCAGAAGACAGGGTGGACTCCTGTTGCTGTGAGAAGCGCTTTGATAAAATGTTCAGCTTCAGGATTCCATTTAATATACCAGCAGCTTTTCCAAAAATCTAAAACTAATGAATGCATGTATTTTCAAATTCACAGATTTATTTCATTTTAAAAAATGGTTTTGATGCAATTAGTCATGTCAACATAGAATTTGGCAATTTTACATTTTGCACATTTGTACATGACATTTGTGACTTCTGTATTCTATTCTCTCTCTCTCTCTCTCTCTCTCTCTCTGTGTGTGTGTGTGTGTGTGTGTTTGTGTGCTTATGTGTGTGCATATTTATATGGCTGTACATTTTTTTTATTCTATCTTATCTGCTTAATGCCTGCAGATGAAAAGTAGGAAAGTAGTGTGTGTGTGTGTGTGTGGGGGGGGGGGGGGGGGGGGGGGGGGGGGGGGGG
>VXCM01001559.1:0-12675 GCA_014773175.1 Lucifuga dentata | reverse complement strand
GGGGGGGGGGGTAAATCTGGTTAAGCATCTTGATCTTGTCATGTTTGACAATGACTTTTGTTCCCCAACAAAATAAAATAAGTATATAAAAATAAAATAGATGGTATTGCTTTGCATTGCTTATAATAAAATGGATTATCATTCTCAGTTTTTCTTACTGCATTAAAATGAGGCTTCACTTGGATTCTATTTGATAAATAAATTTGATCTTTTTAAAAATGTTCTTTCCTTATCAGCCTCATACAGTATGCAGCCTCTTTTGATATATATATATGTATATATATATATGTATATATATACACACACACACACACACACACACACACATATATATATATATATATATATAACATAATAAGCATAAAGTTTTTTAAGTTTTTGTCCTGATTTAGAATTTTGGAACGTTCTGCTTGACACAGGAACACAGGACTTCACGAGTAAACATAAAGAAACAGCACCACCTACTGGTAGCAAATTAAAAAAGGAGGGACATGAGTGATGATTGGTGAGGAACATGGATTTGTTGTTGCACATTTTCTGCATCACATTTGCTCAATCAATCCAATTGCATTTTAACAAAGTAAAATTAAAATTTAAGCCTGCAGACTAATCACCTGCACCTTTTGGCTCAACGCAATCAATGCTAAATACGTAGCTTCATGTTTCCTACAAACTGGCAGCGGTGATGCGGAAGCTGCATCTGCATCAAGCATTTATCAAAATAAAAATCATTCAGAGTTTAGAAATAGCAAGCTTGCATTAATCAGAGCTATGAAAGTGTCAAGTATGATGTGAGGTCATTTGGAATGATAATTAATCAGGAAAGGATTAAAGATGCAGATAGAGGAGGAGGAAGAGGAGGCAGTGTCAGTTTATGTGCACTTTATTGTGTGTATCGTTATTTTGATACATTGAGAACATCATCCAAACAGAGTTTAGCTTGAAGCTTTGGGCTGCATGACAGAATAATGTGACACTGAACAGGAGGAAAATATAAACGTCTGCTCCAGTCTGTCTTTAAAACAAGATGCCAAAACCAAAATTGTGATGTTTTTATAGTCACTAATTTAACATTTTTGCTGCTTAACTGGAATAAAGACGATGTGCTGATCATCTCTGACATCTGAAAGAGTAAAAGTGCACTTTGAATAGTTAATTCTAAGCTCTTAACATAAATGAATTTCCTGATTCATGACACACACAAGGGCAGTTTCCCCATTATGTTTTCTTATGTAACATGCAGATTAATTCATTTTAGAGTAAATCACATGTAAGCCTGATTTACGTCTCTACAAGACACCATGAAGGAAGTAACACTACGTGATACTGAAAACCCCCGATTTGCAGCTTTAAGGTTATGTTTGATCCCTCTGCTAACTTTATGAGCATTATCCAGTTAAATAATCCACTCCTGACTGCATCCAATCTGCATCCAAATCTGCAGTTTATTGGCCTCCCAATTAAATTATTTGCAAGTAGAGTAGCAGGAGTGATTTTCAAGTAATTGCATTTCCTTTGATGCTCATATTTCCAATGCAGTGTGCATCCAGCCGTTAACATGTGCAACCCAAATGCATTCAGCAAGACATAAAAATGAAAATGACAGAAAGATGCCTCGGGTTCTATTTGAATTACATTTCAGTCTAACAGATTACACTAATAACACTGTGTTAGCTCAATAATCGAGCCATTCTCATGTAAAATACAGAACCCAATTATATATTTTGCCCAGAGGAATTCACGATTGATATTTTTTCATACGTTTTATAGCTTGAATAATCTGAATTGAATTACTGTTAGTGCAGAAACTTGGAGTGTTACTGTGATTTATTGACACAGGAAGTTTATTTTGCTTTTTTTTTTTTTTTTTTTTNTTTTTTTTTTTTTTTTTTTTGAGGCTCAGTTCAACTGATGAAGGTCAATATTGTCTTTGCAGATATTCTTGGACTGAAGCATCTCATATTTTGATTTTGCATCATGTACAGGTAGATTACAGCCCACAGAGCACACTTATACATACAAATTGTGAGGAAAATGCTAAAATATGATGTTTGTTCTGTCATTCATCATCCACAAGATAATTCTATAATAGTGTAATATACATAACATACAGGGGTGGACTTTACTATAAATAACACAGGCATTTCCCTCTGGCCCCCAGCTAAGAGGGCCCCCAGTAACTATAAATATAAAAAAATATTACTTGTTTCAATGTAATAGGTACAAATCATCATTTTATTCTAGCGTATACTGTTAATTCCATACTTAGATTGCATAAACTTGGCCAAAAACCCAAGAATTTTTCTAGACAAATGAGACGATCATCACAGCAAGTGCAGCTTTTTCATTAACTTTTATGTATGTAAATTTAGTTCAAAAATATGCTGTCTAAAAATAAAGGATCCTGTAATCCTCCAATGTGAAACACCATCAGAGAATATTAACAAATCAGATTTAGTTGTTGTGTATTGTTAGTAGCTTCCTGCATTTTTAAAAATTTTTTGATCCTATGTAGATCACAGATTTGACTTTGAATACCAACAATATATCCAGTTAGGAAAACATACCAATACTTGGGTGTGCCTAGGGCCCCCAAATTACTAAGTCCGCCCCTGATAACATACGGTGTACTGTACAGCATGGTTCTTACATCCACATCATCAACTCCAGGAACGATCACTGTTTGGAGACCTTTCATTTATAATTTTCAGTTCCTGAGCATTTTGATAAAGTGTTGGATAAAGCATAATTAGTTTGCTGTGCTGTGGCACTAGAGCATCACTAATCCCATGACAACTTTAACACCAAAAACCTTATCATCATGTGTGGTAACTGCTACTTCAGTGCCATTAAGACATCCACGTGTTGCAGTTTCAGACACATTATTTATGTGTCATAAAACCTCTGTGGAGCTTCATCCTTTGCATGTGATGTGAGTGTATCAGCCTCTAATTTAATCTGGTTTATTACTTTAATCTACTTAGATAAAAGTATCTTGACAGAAAACAGCAAACATCCGGCACAAGAGGATATGCTTACTTAACAATAATGACAACAATAATAATATTGATTAGCTGCTGATTAACTGAATGTTTGAACAGTTTTGTGATGTTGTAGCTCGTCTTTCTGCAAATATCACAGTTGGTGAAAGCTGAAGAATCAGAATCTTTTTTTCACTTTATTTGGTGTTCTGCATGAAGTCTGTGTCAATTCATGTTGTTGTTTGCTGACCTACATGCTTTTANTGGTGTTCTGCATGAAGTCTGTGTCAATTCATGTTGTTGTTTGCTGACCTACATGCTTTTAATTTCCTCTTGAGGATTCATAAAGTCTTTTGAATTGGATTGAATTGAACAGAGTGGTAGCAGAGCTCAGGCCTGTGGTTAGGAGGAGGCTAATCTCTTCTTGCTCAGCAGGTGGCGATGATGTTGTGGCGTCGTCACGGTGACGTCCTGATTTTATCCTGCATATTCAGTATCATCTGTTTCTATTGTTTCTAACATACGTGGAATGTCAGAGCCTGTTGTTCTTCTTCAGCTGTCACCATCGAGCTTTCCTGCCTCCACCTGCACCACCTGACTCTCATGCCTGTTTCTCATTTCATCAGGCCCACAGTGGATTTTCTCCACTCATTCTGTGCCAGATCGTCTCTGAAGTCCTATTTGAGGGTTCCAGCATTCTGTTTTTTCCTACATTCCTGACCCCTTTTCTCCTGCCTTGCTGATTTTTAGTTTCTCTCGTTTTGTTTGTTTGCTAGTCTGCCTGGTTTTGACCGTAAACCTGGACTATGATTTCTGATTCTTGCATCGCCCTTTTGAATTCTCTACTGACCCTCTCTGTTACAGACCTCAGCCTGACCCCACACCCAGTAAATAACCTTTCCCTACTTGAACTGCTCTGTATTTATTTGTGATCCAAGTAAAGACTGTTTTTTATACCTCATCTGTGTATCTGAGTTCTGCTTCTGGATCTTAAACCTGAGTTCTGACAGGTGTAGTCACTTTAACAGTAAATGGAAGAACATGTATTTATTGCTTGCCCAGCCGTTTGAAGAGAGGGAATTCTCTTTGAATAGACTCTCCCAAGGTTTCTTCCATTTTTACATGTTCAGGTGATTTTTTAAGGAGTTTTTCCTCATCTTTTTAGAGAGCTTGGGCTGGGCCAGGAACCATTGATGTGTAGGTCTGTAAAGCCCTTTGAGACATTGTGTGTGTGATATTGGGCTACTCAAATAAACTTGATTTGTATAAACACAAAGAATGATTGAAGGCTGCATTACTTCAGAAAGAGTTTGATGGACGAGAAAAAGAAAGAGGGTGTAACAGCAGCAAGTGTGATGTTGCTTATGTTGTTATCATATTTAATATCCTTCACAAAATGCAGAGAATGCATTTGGAAATATCAAACATCAGGAAATGAAATGAGATAGATATGTAAATATGTAAAAACACTATGCCTGAATCAGTTTGAGTCTTAAAATCCAGTGGAAAACTGGGAATCCTGTGGGAAAGCCGCGTCAGTTTGGGTTCATTTCCAGCAGGCGGCGCTATTTCATCCTGTGACAACCATCAGGATTTCTTGGAGTTTAACGTCTAAAAATAAAAGCATATGTGAATACACAAATATTTTTCTACTTTGTTACATTGAAATCATTCTGATGTTATATAATTTGCAGTATTTCGATGCCAAATGAAAAACAGTAGATAGAAAATTTACATTAAGAGAATTTATTTACTTAACATAATGCACAGTTTTATCCTACAAATTCATTTATTGCCAAATATGTGGACATGGCAGGTCAGCACTTTATCTTTTTCTTTGGAATAAGACATAATTGTATCAATATGATAATAAGGTTCACTGCCAATTTTTATGTAAATAGTGTACTTTTATATATACAAATGTAAATTTTGTCACCCCCCCCCCCCCCCNACACACACACACACACACACACACACACCCCATTTATTTTAATAATCCAGTTTCTTCCAACTCTTGAGTCAGAATTGGCCCAAGCAAAAATGTGCTTAATTTAAATTGATGTAGCCTATGTTTTATCTTGTCTTGTGATTTTTATTTTTATTTTTTTTTTTATCCCGTCTGCCTTTCAGAACAAAATTCATAGGCCACATATAGTTTCTGCTTTAGTGTCCATTCGGCCGCTTAACTGAGGAAGTATCAGTAAAGTGGACAGGGATTTTATTCTGAATGACGAGTTCTGTTCTGGATGCAGATTTTCTCTCATTCCGTTTTTGTGGGATTCATCAAATTTGTAATTCAGTGTCAGTCTAAAGGAATAGAGAGACCAGAGGGAAAGCATCAATCGAGGGAGCATCAGTCATATGGACTCCTACGGCATTTCATCACAGGGTCAAAGGTTAACTGCTGATCCAACTGCTCCCTGAATGACTCTCTCTCTCTCTCTCTCTCTCTCTCTCTCTCTCTGACTCTGAGAGGTTGTAAACAAAGTAATACAAAGTCACTGACTGTAATTGCTCCACATATCTCTGTGTCTCTAGGGAGACATAAAATTGTGCCGTCTGTTAGAAACGTGACAAAGGAAACCCCCAATAATCAATATCAACCTCTGAAATGGTCAACGATCAGAACAAATAGATGCTCTCTGATTTATTGATGTTCATGTACAGTATTCAGGATGTAAAGATCTGATGCTGTTTAAAAGTCATTATGATCCACACACACTCCATTTTGAAATGTGTATGATTTACTTTCTATTTTATGGTTTGGATGATGTCTTGGATGGTGGAGAATGGATGAATGGATGGATGATAGATGGATGAATGAATGGATGATAGACGAATGGATGGTGGATGGATGATGAATGGGATATGATCAAAGTACTAAATCATCATTTGGAAGTTGGCAGCAGCAGTTAAAGCACCTAATGTTTTTATAATAGTCATAAACTGATTCAGCAAAAGGAAACTGATCTGTGAGTAACATGTCACTCAGTAGAAGAAAAAAAAAAAGAAGCTTGAGCCAAGCAGAATTCAGCAATAACACTTTCTACTGAGCAATGGCTTCTTTTTATTGCACACTGACCAGCTTCAGGCAGCGAATGAGGGAAAAATTAAACGACTCTTTAAAAGCTAAAAGGAGCCGAAGGACCTTTACAGTAAACAAGCTTTTCAGTCCTTAATGGTTCCACAGATTAAGATTCCTGGAACAAATTGAAAATAGCCTTTCTGTGTTTGACATTTTTTCATTTTCAATAAGCTTGGCTTTTTGTCACAGCTGGATTCTTCGCTTTCATTTGGTCACAGTTTGCAATGAAATACGGCAAAAACTCATTATGAATTGTTTATATTTAATATGAGCTGTGAATAAATGTGTGCATCATGGGGCGCACCCACCCTGAAGGAGGTAGGGGGCCATTTTTCTTAAAGGTCATTTTGTAAAATGTATTCTGAAAATGTTTTCTGAGCTCATCCTTACTAAAGTTTTATGAGTCATGTTGGCTCTGAATGCCAGCTTTAACGTTTGTTTCTCTCATCACGTTTCCTTTCTATTTTCGCCACTGATATTCAAAAAAGAAATGTAAAGTTTTCTTTTTAAGGGAACTTTCCCTTAAATGTACATTTTGAAATTTCTGCTGTACGGATGAACACTGTATGTGTGCATGTATAGTAGTATGTTTTACTCTCCTTTACTTATATTTTTACTGAATGTTCATTTGCCAACTAAAAACAAAAAGGAAAGAAATAATGAAAAAAATATCAGGTGGAAACCCAAATATGTTGATGTGTGTTTGCAACTAAAACATACAAAGTAACTATATATATATGTGTATGTATATATAATTTTTTAGGTGTTGTATATATGTGTGTGTATATGTACACACATACACACACACACACACACACACACACATATATATATATTTACTTTGTTTTAATTGCAAACACATCAACACACAACACAACAACATAGATAGATAGATAGATAGATAGATAGATAGATAGATAGATAGATAGATAGATGTGTGTGTGTGTGTGTGTGTGTGTGTGTGTGTGTGTGCATACAACACCTAAAAATGTGATGCTTTATGACACAGCATGACCAACATGAAGACAATGACACTGTGGACAATAAAAGGTTGCCCCAAAATGCAAATTTTGTCAAACCTTGTTGCTACGGAAACTCTGACCTCATGAAACAAGTCCAAATAGTTGAACTTATTAATTCATTAATATGTGAATGTTTTCAAGTAAATCATTTCAAAGGGTTTTTAATTCTAAAGCCATCAAAATGTATTTTAGGATGACTAAATCCTTGTTAGGGCGCCCCCTGCTGGATGGATGGCCTTAAACAGCCACTTGTGTTTCTTAGCATGTCAGCAGTTGGAAGCAAGTCAAATACTTCCACACACCATCATGTAAACCCCATCACCACCACCACCATGATGGAGTTCAAAGTACATATTTTTAACCAACTGACCAAAAACGGATGCCAAATCTTAAAAAAAAAAAAGGTCATTAGTCAGTTATATATGATCCTGTATGATCCTTGAACTGAAATATTTACATCTCCAGTAGAAAATCACAAGATATCAGAATATGAAATGTCAAAATAAAAACATATTTCCTTTGAAAACATGGATTTTTGTTATGGAATGATCAAATAAATATCTGGGTTTTTTTTTTTTTCTCAAAACCTGGATTAGCATCAAGAAATTANTAAATATCTGGGGTTTTTTTTTTTTCTCAAAACCTGGATTAGCATCAAGAAATTAACTGAGACAACAAATCACAGTACAATGGGAGTAAATGACTGCTTTAATGCACATATTTATTTATGTGAACACACAACTGCAAATTCCAAAGTATTTTTTCATCCAAAATTTGTAGCATATCCCTGAAATTTAACACCAATGTAAAAACAATTGACATAATCCTTCAATATAGGAAAAGAAACAAAAGAACTATGTTATTTTTTTGGACAGGAAACATTTATGTGCAACAACATCCATGCTCTTCCTAAGGAAACAACAACAGGAAATGGTTCTAAATGATGATTCTAACTTGGAAGCTGTGCAGCATGTGGAGGTCACGAGGGACGTGCACTCCTGCGCATGTGACCACCTGTTTCAGGAAAAAAAAAAGTCAACACCTGCAGCGGTTCAGATGCACTTGAGCAGGTACGTGTTACAGCTGGATCCTCTGCCGCAGTCACAGAGCTTCCCGATGCGAGGCCCGAATTTCATGGCACACCTGTCACCCATTCCACACTGAGAGAGGGAGAGAGAGAGAGAGAGAGGAGAGAGAGGGAGAGAGAGAGAGAGAGAGAGAGAGAGACAAAGAGAGAGCGAGCAAGAGAAAGAGAGGAAGAGACAGACAGAGACAGACAGAGAGAGAGAGAGAGCTTTTATACAGATGTATTCTTTTTTACATCTGGAGATATATAAACAGATATTGACAGAAACTTTGGATTCATGAATTGTCATTATTGTTTTGATTTTGGATTAATTTTAGCCAATTTGCTTGTCAGAACATATTAAATCTATATTCATAAAGATATATAGCCAAGTTCACACTGAACTTTCAGGATGTTCTCTTTTATTTTAACTGCATTTACTTTTTTTTTTTTTAAATTAACCCTGTTGTTTAAAAATGATTTTCTTCTCATCTTAACCTTCAAGTGTACTTTTATGTTGCTATAAAGGACTTTTAATTGACTCTGTTTATGAAATGTGCTACACAAATAAACTCCTCAGTCATTTACAGGAGGACTTTTAGCTGTTCTCCTTCAGCTAATTGGACTTTTGCCATAATCTTGATTAGTCTGTAATTGCACCTAGTGAAAAAAACATGTTGTCTGCATTTTCCTCTTATCTTTTAATTACTGGTATATTGTTGCTTGTTTAATTAAAGTGGAGAAACGGGCAGAGCGATGACAACTGAGGGAGTTTGAACAAATAACCAGATCACACTGTCACCACTTTACAGGACAGGAGGAGCTGTACTGACCTGTCAGTGCAGCTAAAGACACAGAGGGCATGAAGAAAATGGCATTCAAACAACAGCCCAATCTGCAGACCATATTATTATTATTATTATTATTATTATTATTATTATNGCATTCAAACAACAGCCCAATCTGCAGACCATATTATTATTATTATTATTATTATTATTATTATTATTATGTGGAATATAAGAAATGTTATAAGCTATCATGGGTTAGTGCATGCAGCATGTATTGAGTACATTAGATGTGATTTCAAGTTGTTACCCTTATGAGCAAGTTGTGCATTTTGTGTTTATTCTGAATATTTATTTGGTCTGAGCAGCTGTTTTTTTTAATCTGTTATTTTTTTAATCTGTAATGTTAAATTATGTATTTGATGTACAGCAGCACTGTGACTAAGACAAGTTTCTCTCTGGGACAATACTAATCTAATTTAATCTAAAACATCATTACAATGTTTGGAGAAATTCTGTTTGAATTCTTTTTTTTTTTTTTTTTTANTTTTTTTTTTTTTTTTTTTAAGAAATTGTGAAGGGATGAGCATTAAAGGATAAAGTGAAGTTACCAGTGGGATGCTCCCTCTCTTCTCTGTGGAAACCTGGTTCTCCATGCTGCCCAGCAGAGCCTCCAGAGCTTCTACCTGTTCCAAAAAAAAAAAAAAAAAAAAAAATATCAGTCAGCTCTGATCCTGTCATTGTTATCAAATGCAATTATAAAAAGTATATTATATTTCCATAAACTTTCCACACACACACAAAAAAAAAAACAAAAAAAAAAACCCAGAGCTGTTGTTAATTCTATTAGGTTTAACAAGTACCCTGAACATGCTTGTATGACTGAATGATTTTAAAAATTTAGGAATTCTAGATTTATCACGTCTGGCATGACACTAAACCAACAAAAATGACAAATAAAAGAAAGATGAGGTGCAGATGTTTAGGCCTACAAACTCTTGAACACACACAATAAATTATCTGATGATAAAAGTGAGATGCGTTTTCCTTTTTGCTGTATGTGAACATGATGTACATTAAAAACTGAATGTCAATAATCTTCCACACAGCAGAATTTCTTCTGAAAATTGAGGCGGATTGAAGTTTTTAAAAAGTCATATGATGCTGTGACACTTTGACCTTCACACATTACGATCACCTCCACTTCCTCCTCTTCCTCTTTATCGGTCTGTGTGATACTGACCAGCTCTTTATCTGCGGTGGATTCCAGTTTCTCCTCTCTAAACTCCTCGGTGGAGACTTCGTGGGAGGCCTGGCCGTGACACAGCGCGGACAGCAGGCCCACGCACAGCAGACCGTGCAGCATCCCAGAGCTGTTCATGGTGCTGGTCCCGGTGCTGGAGGAGGGCGGAAGTCCCGGTATGAGACAGCAGGTACCGACCTGTAGGAGCAGAGGAATCCAGAGAATATTCTCCTCCACGCAGCGACCTCCTGCTCTCTTATATAGAGTCATAGCTCTGCCCGAAAAGTAGGGGGGATAAAAAAAAAAAAAAAAAAAAAAAAAAAAGGGATGGAAAAAAAGTAAAAGTACTGGAAAATACTTCAGTTCAAGTAAACCATTCAAACTAGCCTTCATGTACTCAAGTATTCATATTGAAGATTTGTGGAAATCCCCTAAAACTGGAGCTCAGTTAAGTGATGAGAAGTTTCATCTGAGAAATCCTCCACAGCTGGTATGATGTCACGATCTGAGGTCAAAGCTTCTAACAAAAAACTTTTTTATGTTTGGGAAGAGGTGAAAGTCTGAGTGGCCAAAAGTACTTATATAATTCATAATAATAATAATATCATAATTTGCAGCTTACATTAAATAAAGTTCATCTGATTTTCACTTTGGAATTTCTTTTGGTGTAGTTTAAGTTTTTGTAGGTAGGCGCTCTTTTCTATTTCTATTTCCATTAAGTTACAGTGTCTATAACTTAAAAAAGTATGAAAAATCACTACATGTTGGTCTAGTCTGACCATCTTGTACAACTCATGAACCCTTTGATAACTCTGAACTTGAAAAAAAGTTACAAACCTGCTGACATCATCATTATGGATAGGGCTCAGAACTTTTCAATCAGCCTTGTATTAATAATCTGAGCTCACACTGAACATAAATGTAAAGTCCATACAGCCATCTAATAAATGTAGTGGAGTGAAACGTACAATATTTCCCTCTGAAATGTAAGAAAAGTCTAATTTTACCTAAAATAGAAAAAAAAAAAAACAAGTTAAACCTCAAAATTGTAATTAGAAACTGTAATAAAAAAAAAAAATCTGGGATAGTGTCAATTTTTAGGCTGCAAATCAAATAAACAAATGATTCTCTAGTTACCTTGATGTCTTTAGGTGCTGTGACATGTTTTATTCTGTAAATCACTTATTTGGAAGCTTCAGGCTGGATGTTTCAGTCTCCACCAATCATATGATCCTCCATAATAACATTAGTCTTTAATAAATGTGCCTCATTAGAAGAAAAGAGAAAAGCAAATGTCACGAGAAAATTAACGATGCACAACAGCCACAAATGAGCTCATTTGCACAAACAGATAAATTCCAGTTTTTTTGTTATACATAATTACTGTACTTTATTTTATACTGTGCATTTTAATATCAATAAAATGATACATTGCTTGTGTTTTGTTAATTCATTTAGATTTTTTTTTTATTTGAATCCGTCATCAGTTTCATTTTTATTATTTTTTTTTATTATTTTTATTACACACTAAAATAATCAGGTTTTTTTTTTTTTTACATTTTCTTTAAAAGTTATCTATTTTTGCAAATAAACTATTTAATGATATTAAGGATGATAAAGTCATTAAATACAGCAGACTTACCTTAAAGAATATTACAGGGATATGATGATTATTATACAGATTTTTAAAAATTCATAAATTTCAAATTATTAGGACTAAATCAGCAGATTCATTAGTTATCATCTTTAACCAGCAATAATGACTTTGTATTTTTGATCAATTTTCCTCTCATTTCATAGATGATCCATCCTAACTGAATAACTGTAGAACAATGGTTTGCTGACTATTAATATTATTGATATAACAGAAGCTGTTTGTCTCACAGGACAGAAACGTCCATCTATCTGCTTCACGCAGTCAACTTATCGATTTACATCTTAGCTCAGGGGAATGTGTGTGTGTGTGTGTGTGTGTGTGTGTATGTGTGTGAGTGAGAGAGAGAGAGAGTTCTTTTATGTCCATATTATGTGTAATTGTATTCAGACAAGAGTAAATTTATTCTTCTTTGGTGCTTTTATAAGTCGCTGGCTCAGGTTTAGAGTTCAGGTTTGCATCCTCACGTCATCATAAGTAATAGTAAGAATAACATCATGTGTATGTCTGGGATCCTTATGTGTTTAAATGTGGAAAAGTTAAATACCATTTGTGGAAAATAGGGAAGAGAAAGACTTTACCAGAGGTAAAGTCTTTCTTTCTGGACTCTTTGCTAATCTTGTAAAATAATTAAAAATACAATCGACCAATGAACAGCTGTGAGATGAAATAAATCTGTAAAAGCCTCATGCAGTGCAGTCTTTTCTTTTTTCTTCTTTTCTTTTGTTTTTCTGTTTGTGGTTTACTTTAAAACAATCATACTTTAATCATTTTTAATGCAGCCTCAAGGGGGCACAAGCCAGTGTCCTCCTTGTGCCGGTCCCAAGCCCGAATAA